>SZWC01002648.1:5327-42485 GCA_023375785.1 Penium margaritaceum
ACACACACACACACACACACACACACACACACACACTCACACTCACACACATGCACCTATCGACCCTCATGTTGTCCGACGAGACCATGCCACACACTCTCACGACTCGCCCTAGGACAAACCACACCACACCACATCGCACCGCAACCCCCTGCACCGCACTGCGCTGCACAGCACCGCACAGCACTGCGCCCAGCCCTGCCGCGCCGCGCCCTGCCCTGCCCCGCCGCACCGCGCCGCACCTTGCCACTACATGCCATGTCATGCCACGTCATGCCACTCCATGCCACTCCATGCCACGTCATGCCACTCCATGCCACTACATGCCACGTCATGCCACTCCATGCCACTCCATGCCACGTCATGCCACTCCATGCCACTCCATGCCACGTCATGCTACGCCACACCACACCACACGATTGAGACGGCGGAGGCGTTTCAGCAGCGGCAACCTGTTCGCACCACTCCGCAGCCAGTTCGCACCAGTCCGCAGCCAGTTCGCACCAGTCCGCAGCCAGTTCGCACCACTCCGCAACCAGTGGCACGATGGCTCAGAGGGCGTAGCCGTGCCGCTGCCGACACTCCTGAGCCAGCGCATGGCAGTGGCACTCCAGCGGGCACATGCGCAACAGATCAGGCGAAGGGCAGTAGAGTGGGCAACGGATGCAGCTTTGGAGGAGGACGTGGGTCAGGATCGGAGAATGTGGAGGCGGAGGGTCGAGGGTCCAGCTGAGGCCGACCAGTGTTTCTTGGACCAAGAGTAGATTTGGTTAACTTGAGGATTGTACGGTTTTTGCTGCATGGGAGTAATCGGCAGCTGTGCTTCCTTCTATGGCTCCCCATCTGGGGAACCTTTGCTCATGTTCAGGATGTCTTGTGTTTTGGCTTGGAACCACTCTTGTCGTCCGGTGTCCCCTGTTGTTCTCCATGTGTACAACTTCATGCTCATCTGGTGAGACACCGCCGCACCGCACCGCACCGCACCACACTACATCCCACCCCACCACACCCCACCAGACCACACTACACTACACCTAAGCCTCGGCATTCGAGAGCACTCTCGCTCTCGAATTCGAGGCGCGTTTGAAATTGCTTTCGCAATGTTCGCGTCGCACGTGCTTGGGAGAGAGGCTTCCGTGGCCGAAGATGCATGGGCGGTAGTTGACTGAATATGCGCGCGAATTGAGGCAGAAATTACGTGCGCGCCTCGACGTCGAGAGCAAAATTTCTCTCGTTTGCCGAGGTGTAGTCTACACCACACCATACCACGCCAAACCATAACACGTGAAACACCAGACCATGACACGTGGAACCACCATGCAAGATCGTCAACGCCATACCCAACGTTGACCATCGCCACACTCAAAGCCATACCCCAACGTCGAGCACGACTGTGCTCAAAGCACCGCCGCTGTCGCTCTCTCCGGCTGTCGGTGCTGCTGTAGCTGACGCGTTCGCCACAGGCAACCCCCCCTCCGAAGGAGCCGGGCTTGGCTGCCAGTTGCGCCCTCCACCACTTCCCCCGCCCCCTCCGCCTCCCCAACCTCCTCCTCCTCCGCCTCCCGAGAAGAGACCGCCACCACTGCCCACATCCGCACTCGAAGAAAGAGAGGAACGGAAGGGGTTCTTTCCCTGAGGCTGACTTTGTCCCACGCGGGTCAGCAGGTTCTGGGTCAGGCTTCCCAGTGCCGCCACGCGGCCTCCCACCGGGCCAACTCCGGAGCCGCCTGCAGCCACGTCAGCAGGGTGTCTGAAGCACGTGACGTGGACGCCGGACGAAACAGGTGGTGACGTGGCGTTCCCAGCCAGCCACAGCGATGAACGGCGCAGGATGCCCCGAGCCGCTGCACTTGGGGACAGCAGAGGCAGAAGCGGCGGTGGCGGCTGTGGCGAAGGCGGAGCTAGTCCTAGGGCTTTCCCGAAGCGCGCACGGAACCGCTGGTCGGCTTCACGGAGGCGCACGGCGCCGCGTCGCAGAGCGACAAGAGTCAGGGCGCGGGCCGCATAGCGGCCGGAGTGGAAGCTTCCTGCATTCGGGAGAGGGCTTAGGGTTGCNACCCTCCCTCAGCCATGCACCAGGCGAAGCGGACTAGTGCTCATCGACTCCAGCGCGACGAAGTCCGTGGGCCGATGGCGCCGCGATCGCGACTCGCTGATGGATGTCGGCGGCCACATGACGTGGACATACGCTTTGGAGGTGCAACTGCAAGCACCTTGAAGTTTTGCTCCTGACCCTGGTTGTGGCGTACGAAGGAGAGGATTAGTTAACAGCTAAAAATGTTCTTAATGCAGTACGGCCACAAGAAAACTTGATTGGTGGAGAAACAACGTCATACAAGGGTATACCAGCACGGTCGTAAACTATTCCGGTATTTCAAACTTTTGAAACTGCTTTCAAAAGAATTTCTAGGCTTCAATTGGGTGAAAGAGCTGTGTTACACGCAATTTAGAAAGAATGAGGGCTCCCCATTTTGAGTGCACACATGGATGGACTGTTAAAAAATATATAACGTCGATTGCATAATTTTAAACATAATTTTGAAATTCGAAAATATATTTTTGGATCGTTTACATTGCTGTGGCATTTTTCTAAAAACACAATCATAGAAAATGTTCTTCATTCCAGCAACAAACTCTGTTTTATCGTGAAGAATATATCTCATTGAGATCTTATGTGATTTGAAAAATCAAAACCTGGTTGAATTTTGCGAATCTATGTTTGAATTTTCCTTTTCGAATGTTATCCTCCTCTGCAAGTTCGTGTTATTGCTATTCATCATGGCAGATCTGGCACATTTCATACGTTCATGAGATGTTGTGTACCACAAATTATTGTGGATTTGATCAAAGTTATAAAGGTAAACGGTACACGCTGTATCAACAAACGAGCAAATCAATCTTTTGAACTAACCCTCGACCAAGGTTTTCCCACATTAGGTATGCCCACACCATGGCTGCAGTAAATGTTGGGTTGCACATGCGTATCAACACGTGCAAAATAGTTTTTCATCCACCCATGGAAGCTTCGATCCCTTCACCTCTTGTTGCGTTTCCATGACGTGAATCCACCTACTATCCTATTCTCACTATAAAGTCAATCTATTATGTTTAACTTCTTCCACTCTCTGCCCCATCATGCTTCCACCATCATCATAGCCAACGCCCTCTTGTACAATGAAACTCAGCCTCCTTGACACTATTGGCAGTGTGAACTATGTGTCCTTGCTCTTGGTGGTCATGCGTTGAGCGTCTTCATCTTTTCCAAAGTGTACCCAAGCAATGAATAGTGACATAGACATGAAAATTGATCCCAACACATGCATCTTATCTTATGCTTCAAATCGATCATCTTGTTTCAATAATGGAATGAGTGGCCTTGAGCGCTAGTTTCTCACCCACCTTCATGTTGATTTGGTGATTGATGCTTTTTAGGAGGAAAATCCCTTCGGAATGCTTAGGAAAGTATTTTGGAAAAGAAACTCCTTTGGGGTCTTTGCCGCAATATCCTTTGGCCACGCATAGTGAAATCTGTTGCATATGTTGTCATGTTGCAGCCGATGCAACTTCCTCTTTTGTTCCCAACACTAATCCTTCTAGCCACCGCTATGTCCTGAGTCGCTCAATCGGAGGCAAGGGTCATGCAATGTCATTATTCCTTTCGTAAACCACTTTGCTCGTCCAGTCCACTTACGGAGTGTTTCAAGTTAACAATTTCTCACCTATGGGCAGTTTTGTGGTCATTCATAAGGTAAGATCTGCAAACATTTACATATTGTATTATTTGATGAATAGTTCAAGTGGTTCGTGTAGTTGCTCCCTAGTTGTGCACTAGTCTCTCCCTAGTTGCACCCTACTTGTGCCTTACTTGCACCATAGTTGCGCCCCAGTTGCACCTCAATTGTGCCGTAGTTGCGCCCCATTTGAGCCCCAGTTGCCCCCCCTGTTGCGGCCTAGTTGCGCCCTAGTTGCACTTTAGTTGCGCCCTACTTGCACCTCAGTGTCGGCCGACCCAGAATTGATAAAACGCATCCATATGCATGTTACAAACCCATACGAACATGGATGACCCAAGTCGCGCTAAAAAATCCATGTTACGCGCCGTGGAGCATACGATGTAGAGTCTCCGTGAGCACCTCCAACGGGGGTCGGAATTCGGGCCGACCCGAAATCAAGAAAACCGATCCATACGCATGTCACACGTCCCTATGGACATGGATGACCCAAGGCACGCTTGAAAAATCCATGGCACATGCTTTGGAGCATACAACGTAGGGTCTATGTGAGTGCCTCTTGAGAGACTCCGAGACTAAGGGACCAGAATTCAGGCTGAATTGAAATCGAGAAGACTCATCCATACGCACGTTGCATGCCCCTATGGACATTGATGACACAAGTCCTGCTTAAAAAACTTCCTGGCACGTACCCTAGAGCATACAACGTAGTGTTCATAGCAACGTTGCATGTTGATCCTTAGATGTCGGCTCTTCCCTTCATTGTGAAGCAGAATTCACAGTGTTGGATTGTTCACCCACCAATAGGGAACGTGAGCTTGGTTGAGACCATCGTGAGACAGGTTTGTTTTACCCTACTGATCATCGGGTGCCGCAACAGTAAGTCTTCTTAGTACAAGAGGAACCATTGATTTACATTATTGGTAAATGCGCTTGGCTGAAAAGCCAGTGGTGCGAAGCTTCCATGTGTAGGATTATGATTGAATGCCTCTCATTCAGAATCCATGCTGGGAGCGGCGCGTTTTACCTCCCCGTGTGTTACCCGTCTCGAAACAAGGACGCCTGTGTGCGTCCGAGAGCATGTGCCATGATTCGTCTGGGCCAATTGTGAATGTTCAAGGAGATAAATCATTTGCAGATGACTTAAACCAGAATGGGGTGCTATAAGTGGCAGAGTGGCCTTGCTACTATGATCTAATGAGGTTTGGCCTCTGTTCTACAGATTTGTTCCTTTGTGAACTTCCCTTCCCTCCACTCACCTTCCCTCTAACGGGGTGTTCACTTTCTGGAACACATGCGGGTTCGATTCCCCCTCTCGTTTCAACCAACTCTATTGCATGAACAGCCTACAAACCCAGCCACCCACTGCCCTCGCACACGAACACACTCTGCTGCCTGCACTCAATGCGCATCCACGCCCACACCCACACATTTCCCGCCCTTTCCACGCCCGCCCACTCGTACCAACCCAAGAGCCTGAACGCCTGTTTCCCACCACATGGGTCATACAAACCCAGCCACCCGCACGCCTCTTTCCCACCTCATGAGTCGTACTAGCCGAGGCAACCCCAAGCTTCTTTCCCACCCCATGGACCGTACCAACCCATTTGCCCGTACCCCTCTTTTCCACCCCATGACTTGTACCAACCCGCTCGCCACCCCACGCATGCACATCACTACTCTCTCTTGCCCCTTCCTCTGTAGCCTCATCCCCTTCGCCTCTCGCTAATCCCAACACTTTGTACATCACTAGCACGACAAGCCTCCACCTTGCGCGACCACCTCTCATTCATCGCACTCACATGTTGCTTCTTCCATCCCACACCACCCCTTCTCGACACCGACCGTGCTATCCATTCCCTACACCATTGCCATGTGCACCTCTGGACTCTGTCCCACACCTCCTCCTCTCCTCCCCATGTGGAAACAAAACACATCAACGTGCCCAACACCGCCCATTTGGCTGGTCCAGGTTGCATCCCAGTGTCCTCTCAAGCATGTGTCACATTCTCCAACCATCCCTTTCACAGCAGGGAACAATCATGCCTGGGATACGACTCATGATACAATTCGAACTCTGCAGATGTGCACCCATGGACAAGAATAGTATTGGGATGGGTGACCTCACGGAAAGTCTTGGTGTATCCATTCCTATCCCCCAAAGGCCGACCCGAATCGTCTCCGAGACTAAGGAGCCGAAACTAGGACGTGAATGCTGCAATTGCACCCTAGTTGTGCCCCAGTTGTGCTCTATTTGCACATCAATTGGGTAATAGCTATAACCTAGTTGTGCACTAGTTGCGCCCTACTTGCACCCTCCTTGTGCCCTATTTGCACCTTAGTTATACCCTAGCTTGGCCCTTGTTCCATCCTACTTGTGCCCTACTTACACCGTACTTGCGCTCTACTTGGACCCTAGTTGCGCCCTAGTTGCGCCCTACTTGAGCCCTACTTACATCTTAGTTGTGCACTACTTGTGCCCTACTTGCACCGTCCTTGTGCCCTACTTGCGCCCTACTTGCACCCTAGTTGCGCCCTAGTTGCGGCCTACTTGTGCCCTACTCGCACTCTAGTTGCACTCTAGGTACGCCCTAGTTGCGTCCTTCTTTCCCCCTACTTGGGTCTTACTTGCGCCTTACTTGTGCCCTTGTTACGCCCTAGTTGCGCCAGAGTTACACCCTACTTGCACCCTAGTTGCACCCTATTTGTACCCTAATTCTGCCCTTGTTGCACCCTACTTGTGCCCTTATTGTGACCTAGTTGTCCCTACTTGCATCCTAGTTGCGCCCTACTGGCTCCCTAGTTGCGCCCTACTTGGGCCCAAGTTGTGCCCTCGTTGTGCCCTAGTTGCGCCCAGATTGTGTCTTACTTGTGCCCTTGTTACGCCCTAGTTGCGCCCTACTGGCTCCCTAGTTGCGCCCTACTTGGGCCCAAGTTGTGCCCTCGTTGTGCCCTAGTTGCGCCCAGATTGTGTCTTACTTGTGCCCTTCTTGTACCCTACTTGCTCCCTACTTGCACTCTAGTTGCGTCCTTGTTGTGCCCTAGTTGTGCCCGAGTTGTGCCCTAGTTGCGCCCTAGTTGCGTTGTACTTGCACCCAACTTGCGCCCTAGTTGCGCCCTAGATACAACCTAGTTGCACCATACCTGTGCCCTATTTTGGCCCTACTTGTACCCTATTTGCGTCTTAGTTGCATCCTTGTTGCGCCCTAGTTGCACCCTAGTTGTGCCCTAATTGCGCTCCACTTGCGTCCTAGCTGCGCCATACTTGCGCCCTACTGGCGCCCTAGTTACACCCTAGTTGCACCCTACTTGCACCCTAGTTGCGCCCTAGTTGCACCCTAGTTGGGCCCTAGTTGTGCCGTACTTGTACCCTAGTTGTTCCCTAATTGCCCCCTAATTACGTCCTACTTGCGCACAAGTTGCGCTAGTGTTGCGCTCTCATCACACCCTAGTTGCACCCTAGTTGCACCCTAGTAGCGCCGTACTTGTGCCCTACTTGTGTCCTAGTTGCACCCTAGTTGTACCTTAGTTGTGCTCAACTTGTGCCCTAATTGTGCCCTACTTGTGTCCTACTTACGCCTTAATTGCGCCCTAGTTGTGTCCTAGTTGAGCCCCAGTTGCGCCCTAGTTGTGCCCTAGTTACGTCCAAGTTGTGCTCTACTTATTCCGTAGTTAAACCTTTATTGTACCATAGTTGTACCCTGCTTGTGCCTTACTTGTGCCCTAGTTGCGTCCTAGTTGCACCCTAGTCGTGTCCTAGTTGCTACTTAGTTGTGCCCTACTTTCCCCCTTCTTGCGCCCTAGTTGCTCCCTAGTCCGTCCTCCTTGCGTCTTACTTGTGTCCTACTTACGCCCTACTTGCACCCTAGTTGCGCCCTGGTTGCGCTTTAGTTGCGTCCTACTTGCAGCCTGCTTGTACCCTATTTACACCCTAGTTACGGCTCAGTAACGCCATTGTTGTTCCCTACTTGCACCCTACTTGCGCCCTAGTTCCGCCCTAGTTGCGTCCTAGTTGCACCTGAGTCGGACACTCACTACGCCATAGTTGCACCCTAGTTGCGCCCTACTTGCACCCTACTTGCGCCCTAGTTCCGCCCTAGTTGCGTCCTAGTTGCACCTGAGTCGGACACTCACTACGCCATAGTTGCACCCTAGTTGCGCCCTAGTTGTTCCCTACTTTTGCCCTAGTTACGCCCTCTTACACCCTACTTGCGCCCTAGTTGCACCCTAGTTGCGCCCTAGGTGCCCCTTACATGCACCCTAGTTGCATCCCAGTTGTGCCCTAGTTCCGCCCTTCTTGCACCCTACTTGCGTCCTACTTGTGACCTACTTGTGCCCTACTTGCACCCTAGTTGCATCCTAGTTGTGTCCTTGTTATGCCTTTTTTGCGCCTTCCATGCACTCCAGTTGCGCCCTAGTTGTGCCCCACTTGCGCCCTAGTTGCACCCTACATGCGCCTTACTTGCACCCTAGTTAGCCCTCGTTGGGACCTGATTGCAACCTTGTTGCATCCTAGTTGCACCCTACTTGTGCTTTAATTGCGCTCTAGTTGCGCCCTTGTTGCCTCCTAGTTGCGCCTAAATTGGGCCCTACTTGAACTCTACTTGCGCCCTATTTGTGCCCTTGTTGCGCCCTACTTGCATCCTACTTGCGCCCTAGTTGTGTCCTACGTACGCCCTACTTGCGTCCTAGTTGCATCCTAGATGACCCTACTTGCACCCTACTTGTGCCCTTGTTGCGCCCTAGTTGCACCCTAGTTACACCATAGTTGCACCCTATTTACGCCCTACTTGCGCCCTAATTACGTCGTAGTTACGCCATTGTTTCTCCCTAGTTGCACCCTACTTCCGTCCTACTCGCGCCCTACTTGCGCCCCTCTTGTGGCCTACTTGCGCCCTAGTTACGTCCCACTTATGCCCTACTTGCACCCTAGTTGTGCCCCCGTTACACCATAGTTGCGCCCAATTTGCGCCCTACTTGCCCTCTACTTGTGCCGTAGTTGCGCCGTAGTTGTGCCGTAGCTACGCCCTTGTTGCGCCCTAGTTGGGCGCTACTCGGGTCTAGTTGAGTCCTAGTTGTGCCCTAGTTGTGTCCTACTTGCCCCCTACTTGCGCCCTAGTTGCACTCTAGTTGGGCCCTTGTTGCGCCCTAGTTGGGCGCTACTCGGGTCTAGTTGAGTCCTAGTTGTGCCCTAGTTGTGTCCTACTTGCCCCCTACTTGCGCCCTAGTTGCACTCTAGTTGGGCCCTTGTTGCGCCCTAGTTGCGTCCTACTTGTGTCCTACTTGCACGCTAGTTGCAATGTTGTTGCGCTCTCGTTGCACCCTATTTGCACCTAGTATCGCCCTACTTCCTCCGTACTTCCGCTTGAGTTGTGTCCTACTTGCGCCCTAGGTGTGCTGTACTTGTGCCCTAATTGCACCTTACTTGTGCCATACTTGCGCCCTAGTTGTACCCTAGTTGTGCCCTAGTTGTACCCCAGTTGTACCCTAGTTGCGCCCTTCTTTTGCCCTATTTCTGCCCTAGTTGCGCCCTACTTGCATCCTCGTTTCACCCAATTTGTGCCCTCCTTGTGCCCTACTTGCGCCCTAGTTGTACCCCAGTTGTACCCTAGTTGCGCCCTTCTTTTGCCCTATTTCTGCCCTAGTTGCGCCCTACTTGCATCCTCGTTTCACCCAATTTGTGCCCTCCTTGTGCCCTACTTGCACCCTAATTCTTCCCTACTTGCGGCCTAGTTGCGCCCTATTTGTGCCCTACTTGCGCCCTACTTGTGTCCTAGTTGTGTCCTAGTTGTGCCCTAGTTGCACCCTAACTACGCCCTAGTTACACCCTACTTGCGTCCTACTTACGCCCTAGTTGCACCCTAGTTGCGCCCAAGTTACGCTCTAGTTGCACCTTTGTTGTGCCCTAGTTGCTCCCTACTTGCGCCCTAGTTGCGCCCTTCTAACGGCCTAGTTGTGCCCTAGTTATGCCCTTCTTCCTCCCTACTTG
Source organism: Penium margaritaceum (assembly GCA_023375785.1). Classification (NCBI taxonomy): domain Eukaryota; kingdom Viridiplantae; phylum Streptophyta; class Zygnematophyceae; order Desmidiales; family Peniaceae; genus Penium; species Penium margaritaceum. Next base: position 15,048 of record SZWC01002648.1, read on the forward strand.
CCCCCTACGTGCGCCCGAGTTGCACCCTAGTTACACCCTAGTTGCACCCCAGTCGTACCCTTCTTTCACCCTACTTGTGCCCTAGATACGTCCTAGTTTCACACTAGTTGCGTCCTAGGTGCACCCTACGTGCGCTCTACTTTCGTCCTACTTCCGTCCTACTTACACCCTAGTTGCACCCTAGTTACATCCTAGTTGCTTCCTACTTGTGCCCTTCTTCTCCCCTACTTGCATCCCACTTGCGCCCTAGTTGCACCCTAGTTGTGCACTAGTTACCCCTTGGTTGTAATCTACTTGCACCCTACTTGCGCCCTAGTTGCACCCTAGTTACATCCTAGTTGCTTCCTACTTGTGCCCTTCTTCTCCCCTACTTGCATCCCACTTGCGCCCTAGTTGCACCCTAGTTGTGCACTAGTTACCCCTTGGTTGTAATCTACTTGTACCCTACTTGCGCAGTATTTGTACCCAACTTTTGCCCTAGTTGCACCCTAGTTATGCCCTACTTGCAACCAACTTGCACCCTATTTGCACGCTTGTTGTGCCCTAGTTGCACCCTAGTTCCGCTCGACTTGCGCCCTACTTGCACCCTACTTGCGCCCTAGTTGCACCCTAGTTATGCCCTACTTGCAACCAACTTGCACCCTATTTGCACGCTTGTTGTGCCCTAGTTGCACCCTAGTTCCGCTCGACTTGCGCCCTACTTGCACCCTACTTGCACCCTAGTTGGGCTCTTGTTACACCCTAGTTATACCCTTCCTGCACCCTTCTTGCGCTCTTCTTGCACCCTAGTTTCAACCTAGTTGCGTCCTAGTTGCGCCCTACTTGCACCCTAGTTGGGCTCTTGTTACACCCTAGTTATACCCTTCCTGCACCCTTCTTGCGCTCTTCTTGCACCCTAGTTTCAACCTAGTTGCGTCCTAGTTGCGCCCTAGTTGTGCAGTACTTGGACTGTACTTGCGCCCTAGTTGTGCATCAGTTGCTTCCTAGTTGCGGCCGGCTTGCGCCCTTCTTGCGTCCTACTTACATCCTACTTGCACCCTAGTTCTGCCCTAGTTGCGCCTTAGTTGCACCCTACTTGCGCCCTAGTTGTGCATCAGTTGCTTCCTAGTTGCGGCCGGCTTGCGCCCTTCTTGCGTCCTACTTACATCCTACTTGCACCCTAGTTCTGCCCTAGTTGCGCCTTAGTTGCACCCTACTTGCGGACTACTTGTTCTCTGGTTTCCCCCTAGTTGCGCCCTAGTTGTGCCATAGTTACGCCCTACTTGCGCCCTTCTTCCGCCCTTGTTGTACCCTGGTTGCGCCCTAGTTGTGTCCTAGTTGCTCCTTAGTTGGACACTATCTATGCCCTAGTTGCGCCCTAGTTGTCCCCTACTTGTACCCTATTTGGGCCCTACTTGCGCCCTACTTGCGCCCTAGTTGCTTCCTAGTTGCGCCCTGGTTGCGCATTGGTTGCGCCTTACTTCTGCCCTAGTTATGCCCTTGTTGCGCTCAACTTGCGCCCTAGTTACGCCCTTTATGCGCCTTTCATGGACCCTACTTGGGCCCAAGTTGTGACATAGGTGCGCTCTTGTTGCGCCCTCATTGCGCCCTACTTGTGCCCTACTTGTGCCTTGTTTACGCCCTAGTAGCGCATTACTTCCATCCTACTTAAGCCCTACTTGGACCCTAGCTGCACCCTAGTTGTACCCTACTTGCACCCTCCTTACGCCCTAGTTGCACCCTTCTTCTGCTCTACTTGTGCTCTTGTTGCGCCTTAGCTGTGCCCTAGTTGCGCCCCTCTTGTGCCCTACTTGTGCCGTATTTGCGTAATAATTACACCCTAGATGCACCCTAGCTGCACCCTACTTTGACCCTACTTGCACCCTACTTGTACCGATTTCATGTCCTAGTTGCGCCCTAGTTGTGCCCTAGTTGTGCCCTAGTTGCACCCTAGTTGCACCTTAGTTGTGCCCTAGTTGCACCCTACTTGCACCCTACTTGCATCCTAGTTGCGCCATAGTTGCACCCTACTTGCACCCTACTTGTGCCGTACTTGCGCCCTACTTGCACCCTATTTATATCTTGGTTACGTCATACTTGCACCCTAGTTGCACCCTAGTTGCACCCTACTTGCACCCTACTTGTGCCGTACTTGCGCCCTACTTGCACCCTATTTATATCTTGGTTACGTCATACTTGCACCCTAGTTGCACCCTAGTTGCATCCTAGTTGTGCCCTAGTTGCGCCCTTCTTTCGCCCTACTTGCGTCCTAGTTGCACCCTAGTTGCATCCTAGTTGCGCCCTACTTATGCCCTACTTGCACCCTGCTTGCACCCTATTTGCACGCTAGTTGCACCCTATTTGTACCTTAGTTGCGTCCCAGATGACCCTATTTGCGCTCTAGTTGCGCCCTCCTTGCACCCTGCTTGCGTCATATTGCCCCCTAGTTGCGCCCTACTTGCACCCTAGTTATGCCCTACTTGCGCCCTACTTGTGTCCTAGTTGCGCCCTAGTTGCACCCTGATTGTGCCCTACTTGCGCCCCTCTTGCACCCTAGTTGTGCCGTACTTGTGCCCTACTTGCGCCCTAGTTACGTCCTAGTCGCGTCCTAGTTGCATCCTAGTTGCGCCCTAGTTGCACCCTGATTGTGCCCTACTTGCGCCCCTCTTGCACCCTAGTTGTGCCGTACTTGTGCCCTACTTGCGCCCTAGTTACGTCCTAGTCGCGTCCTAGTTGCATCCTAGTTTTGCCCTACTTGCACCCTAGTGTGTCCTAGTTGCACCCTGGTTGTGCCCTAGTTGCACCCTACTTGTGCCCTACTAGTGCCGTAACTGCATCCTAGTTGCGCCCTAGTTGCACCCTAGTTGTGCCCTACTTGCGCCCTAGTTGCGCTCTAGTTGCGACTTAGTTGCACCCTAGTTGCGCCCTAGTTGCGCCCTAGCTGCGCCCTAGTTGCGCCTTACTTGCATCCTACTTGTACTCTTGTTGGACCATAGGTCCGCTCTAGTTGCACCGTAGTTGCACCCTAGTCACGCCGTAATTGCACCCTATTTGCGTCCTACTTGTGCCCTTGTTGTGCCTTAGTTGTGCTCTGCTTATGCCCTACTTGCGCCCTAGTTGTGCCTTGGTTGCGCCCTTTGCGCTCTACTTGCCCGTACTTGCGGCATAGTTGCGCCCTGCTCGCGGCCTAGTTGTGCCCTAGTTGTGCCTCCTAGCGCTCTAGTTGTGCCTTAATTGGACCCTAGTTGTGTCCTGGTTGCACCCTAGTTGTACCGTACTTGTGCCCTACTTTCGTCCTAACTTTTTCCTAGTTGCACCCTTGTTGCGCCTTAGCTGTGCCCGAGTTGAACCATACATGCTCCCTGATTACGCTCTCATTGCACCGTAGTTGTGCCCTTGTTGTACCCTAGTTACGTCCCACTTGCACCCTACTTGCGTCCTAGTTGTGCTCTAGTTGTTTCCTAGTTGCACCCTAGTGGCGCCCTACTTGCGCTGTAGTTGCGCCCTACCTAGGCCCTAGTTGCGCCCTAGTTGCGGCCTAGTTACGCCGTAGATGTGCCCTACTTATACCCTACTTGTGTCCCTCTTGCACCCTGGTTTCACCCTACTTATACCCTACTTGCGCCCTTCTTGCTCCCTAGATGCACCCTAGTCACGCCATAGTTGTGCCCTAGTTGCGCCTCACTTGCATCCTACTTGTGCTCTTGTTGGACCATAGGTATGATCTAATGACGCTGTATTTGCATCCTAGTCACATCCTATTTGCACCCTACTTACGCCCTACTTGTGCCCTAGCTGTGTCCTAGTTTTTCCTTAGCTGTGCTCTACTTGTGCCCTACTTGTGCCCTACTTGGGCCCTACTAGCACCCTACTTGCACCCTACTTGTGCCCTACTTGTGCCCAATTGCGCCCAAGTTGCGCCCTAGTTGCTCCCTACTTGCTCGTACTTGCAGCGTAGTTGCGCCCTGCTTGCACCCTAGTGGCACCCTAGTTGTGCCTCCTTGCTCTCTACGTGCGCCCTACTTGCGCCCTAGTTGCACCCTAGTTCCACCATACTTGTGCCCTACTTGTGTCTTAATCTCATCCTAGTTGCATCCTAGTTGCGTCCTAGTTGTGCCCTAGTTGAACCCTGCATGCGCTCTAGTTATGTTCTAGTTGCACCCTAGTGACGTCCTAGTTGTACTCTAGTTGTGCCTTACTTGCACCCTACTTGCGCTCTAGTTGTGCACTAGTTGTATCCTAGTTGTACCCTAGTTGAGTCCTACGTGCGCCCTAGTTGTACCCTTCTTGCGCCCTAGTTGTACTATAGTTATGCCCTAGATGCGTCCTACTTGCACCCTACTTGTGTCCTAGTTGTGCCCTTGTTTTCCTCTAGTTACTCCCAAATTGCGCCCTTGTTGCGCCCTACTTGTGCCCTATTTACGCCCTATTCACGCCCTAGTTTCGTCCGAGGTTACGTCCCAGTTTTGCTCTATTTGCACCCTACTAGCGTCCTACTTACGTCCTACTTGTGCCCTAGTTACAACCTCGTTACACCCTTGTTGTCCCCTAGTTGTGCCCTACTTGCATGCTACTTGTGTACTAGTTGTGCCCTACTTGCATCCTAGTTGGAGCTTAGTTGCGGCCTACGTGCGTCCAACTTTCGTCCTACTTACGATCTAGTTGCGCCCTAGTTGCGCCCCACTAAAACCCTATTTTTTTCCTACTTGCGCCCTACTTGTGCCCTTGTTGCGCCGTAGTTGTGCCGTACTTGTACCCTACTTGGGCCCTTCTTACACCTTACTTACGCCCTACTTGCACCCTAGTTGTGCCCTACTTGTGCCCTTGTTGCGCCGTAGTTGTGCCGTACTTGTACCCTACTTGGGCCCTTCTTACACCTTACTTACGCCCTACTTGCACCCTAGTTGTGCCCTAGTTGTACCCTAGTTTGGCCCTAGTTGCGCCCTCATTTTGCCGACTTGTGACCTAGTTACGCCCTACTTGCATCCTAGTTGTGCCCTAGTTACGCCCTCCTTGTGCCCTACTTGCGTCCTACTTCCGCCCTACTTGCGCCCTAGTTGCACTCTAGTTGTGCCCTACTTGCATCCTAGTTGTGCCCTAGTTACGCCCTCCTTGTGCCCTACTTGCGTCCTACTTCCGCCCTACTTGCGCCCTAGTTGCACTCTAGTTGTGCCCTACTTGCACCCTGATTGTGCCCTAGTTGCTTCCTAGTTGCACCCTTGTTGCGCCCTAGTTGCAGCTTAGGTGCACCCTACTTGCACCCTATTTGCGCTCTAGTTGCACCCTACTTGCAACCTATTTGCCCCCTACTTGAACCCTAGTTGCGCGCTAGTTCCACCCTAGTTGAGCACAAATTGCACCCTTCTTGCGCCCTTGTTGAACCCTAACTACGCTCTAGTTGTGCCCTAGTTGCGCCCTACCTGCGTCCTACTTGCGTCCTACTTGTACCCTAGTTGTACCCTAGTTGCATCCTAGTTGTGCCGTACATGCACCCTACTTATGCCCTACTTGCATCCTACTTGCGCCCTAGTTGCACCCTAGTCCCGCCCTAGTGGTGCCCTTGTTGTGCCCTACTTGCGCCCTACTTGCGCTCTACTTGCGCACAAGTTACGCCTTACTTGCACCCTAGTTGAACCCTAAGTGCGCCCTACTTATGGCCAACTTGTGTCCAACTTGCACCCTAGTTTTGCCCTAGTTGTGCCCTGGTTACACCCTTCTTGTGCCCTAGTTATGCCATAGTTTAGTCCTAGTTGCGCCCTAGTTGCGCCCTGCTTGCACTGTACTTTCCCCCTAGTTGTGCCCTAGTTGCTCCATTGTTGCGTCATACTTGCGCCCTTCTTAAGTCGAACTTAGGCCCTACCTACACTCTAGTTGCACCCTTGTTGCGCCTGAGTTGCACCCTTATTATGGCCTACTTGTGCCCTACTTGCGCCCTGGTCACGCCCTAGTTGTGCCCTTCTTGCGTCCTATTTAGGCCCTCTTTGCGCACTCGTTGTGCCCTAGTTACACCCTAGTTGCACCCTAGCTATAGCGTAGCTGGACACAGATACGCCCTAGTTACACCCATGTTGCACCCTAGTTGCGCCCTAGTTGTGCCCTAGTTGTACCCTAGTTACGACCTACTTGCACCCTACTTGAGCCCTAGTTGTGCCCTAGTTGTGCCCTTGTTGTCCCCTGCTTGTACTTAGATGTATCCTATTTGCGCCCTAGTTGTGTCCTACTTACGCCCTACTTGCACCCTTCTTGTACTCTACTTGTGCCCTAGTTGCGTCCTAGTTGCGTCCTAGTTGCACACTATTTATGTCCTAGTTGCGCCCTAGTTGCACCCTACTTGCACCCTAGTTGCACCATAGTTGTGCCCTACTTGCGTCCTAGTTGCGCCTTGTATGCGCTCTACTAGCAGACTAGTTGCGGCCTTATTGCAACCTAGTTGCGCCCTTTTTATGCCCTAGCTGCACCTTACTTGTGCCCTACTAACACCCTAGTTGCGACCTAGTTGTCCCCTGGTTGCACTCTAGTTGCACCCTACTTGCGCCATACTTGAGCCCTTTTTGCGGCCCTATTTGTGCCACAAATAGGGCACTAGTAGGTGTAATTGGGCACCTACTAGTGCCCTATTTGCGGCCTACTTGTGCCCTACTTGCGCCCTAGTTGTGCCCTAGTTGCACACGAGTTGCACCCTGCGTATACCCTAGTTGCACCCTAGTTGCACCCTACTTGCCCCCTACTCGCACCATAGGTACCCCCTAGTTGAACCCCAGTCGCACCCTGCTTGCGCCTTACTTTTTCCCTACTTGCGTCCTAGTTGTGCCCTAGTTGCACCCTAGTTGCACCCTACTTGCCCCCTACTCGCACCATAGGTACCCCCTAGTTGAACCCCAGTCGCACCCTGCTTGCGCCTTACTTTTTCCCTACTTGCGTCCTTTTTGAGCCCTAGTTGCACCTTGCTTCCACCCTACTTGCGTCCTAGTTGTACCCTAATTGTACCATAGTTACGCCATACTTGCGCCCAACTTGTTCTCTACTTGCGTCCTACGTGGGCCGTACTTGTGCCCTAGTTGTCCCCACCATGGGTCCTAGTTGCACCCTAGTTGCGCCCTACTTGTATCCCACTAGCCCCTTACTTGTGTCCTCGTTACGCCCTAGTTGTGCCCTAGTTGCGCCATAGTTGCACCCTACTTGTTCCCTACTTGTACCCTACTTGTGCCCTAGTTGTGCCCTAGTTGCGCCCTAGCTATGCCATACTTGCGCCTTACTTCCTTCCAACTTGCGGGCTAGTTGCACCCTAGTTGGGCCCTAGTTGCACCCTACTTGAACCCTAGTTGGGCCCTACTTGCACCCAAGTTACACCTTAGTTGTGCCCTACTTGCACCACATTGGCCCCTAGTTGCGCCCTACTTGTGCCCTAGTTGCACCCTACTTGAACCCTAGTTGGGCCCTACTTGCACCCAAGTTACACCTTAGTTGTGCCCTACTTGCACCACATTGGCCCCTAGTTGCGCCCTACTTGTGCCCTAGTTATGCCCTACTTACGCCTTACTTGCACCCTACTTGCGCACTAGTTGTACCCTAGTTGCACCTTAGTTGTACCCTACTTATGCCCTATTTGCTCCCTACTTGCGCTCTAGTTGCAGCCTACTTGCCCCCTAGTTGTGCCCTCCTTGCGTCCTACTTGTGTCCTAGTTGTGCCCTAGTTACACCCTAGTTGTGTCCTAGGTGTACCCTACTTGTGCTCTACTTGCGCCCTAGTTGTGCCCTCCTTGCGTCCTACTTGTGTCCTAGTTGTGCCCTAGTTACACCCTAGTTGTGTCCTAGGTGTACCCTACTTGTGCTCTACTTGCGCCCTAGTTCTGTCCTAGTTTTGCCCTAGTTGCACCCTAGTTGTGCCCTGGTTGCGCACTACTTGCACCCTACTTACGCCCTAGTTGGGCCCTACTTGCGCCCTAGTGGCACCCTAGTTGCGCCCTAGTTGCACCCTAGTTGTGCCCTGGTTGCGCACTACTTGCACCCTACTTACGCCCTAGTTGGGCCCTACTTGCGCCCTAGTGGCACCCTAGTTGCGCCCTACTTGCGTCATAATTGCTCCCTACTTGTCCACTAGTTGCACCCTAGTTGCATTCTTATTGCACCCTACTTATGCTCTAGTTAAGGTTGCACACAGAATCCGGTTCGTGAATCTGAAGCTCAATTCGGATTCGCGAGTCCGAATCCACTTCTGGATCTGGATTCGCGGATCCGAATCCAAGATTCGCGAATCCTTGTGGATTCACGAATCTTGGCAAATCCTTTAGTGTGGTCTTAGTTTTGTGGCCAAGAAAATACATGGCTCCTAAAGTAAATATCGGATGACATCTGGTGCAGCTGCCGTTTGTTGTGTGAGCGATGTGGCTGTGTCCCCATTGCTCTGGAAGCCATGCCTGCCACACGGGTATAACACCTGATTGGCTCAATGCCAGTCTTCAATGACCTGGCTTGGCCGACGGACGTGAGTCAGGTTCCGTGCACCAGCCAAACATACTGCAAGATCCTTAGTGGTCCGCACTGAATCGCCGCTCGCTCGTGAAAAATGTGCAAGCGAGTGGCGAATTCCTTGTCGCCAACTTCGTGCATGTGTCAGGTCATTAACCTGGCACATGCACGATCTCCGTAGGTTTGTGTAGCCGTCAGCTTCCGGGATTTCAAAACTTCAGAAGTTGAATTTGCAGGCATCCTCTGTCAATAGTCGGACGTGAGCAGGACTATGTCGTTTTTTTCTCTCCCTCCCCTCCCTCACCCTGTGTTACTTCCAGGATTTGTTTGTGGATTCCCGAATCCCAGAATTAGACCCGACCCTGGATCCGGATTCGTGAATCCGGATCCAGATTTGGGATTCGTGAACCAGATTCACGAATCCAAGGATTCCTGTGCAGCCTTAGTCCTAGTTGCGCCCTACTTGCACCCTAGTTGCGCCCTAGATGCACCCTACTTGTACCCTAGTTCCCTCGTAGTTGTGCTCTAGGTGGCTCTAGTTGTGCCCTAGTCGGGCCCTAGCTGCGACCTACTTGGGACCTACTTGCACCCTAATTACACCCTAGTAACAACCTTGTTGCGTCCTACTCGCGTTCCACTTGTACCCTACTTGGTACCTACTTACGTCTTACTTGTGCCCTAGTTACACCCTAGTTGTTTCCTACTTGCGCATTACTTGCACACTAGTTATACCATACTTGCACCGAATTCATGCCTTAGTTGCACCTTGTATGTACCCAACTTGCTTACTACTTGCACCCTAGTTGCGCCCTAGTTACGCCCTACTTCAGCCCTACTTGCGCCCTACTTGTGCCCTAGTTGTGCCGTAGCTGCACCATAGTTGTACCCTACTTGCGCCCTTCTTGCACCCTACTTGTGCCCTAGTTGCGCCCTGGTTGCATCCTAGTTGCACCATAGTTAGGTCCTGCAAGCACCATGCCTGCGTCCTAGCTATGCCCTAGTTGCACCCTAGTTGTGTCGTACTTGCATCCTACTTGCACCCTACTTGCGCCCTGTATGCGCCCTAGTTGAGCATGTGCTGCGTCATACTTGCGGACTACTTGCAGATTACTTGCGCCTTACTTGCGCCTTAGATTCACCCTAGTTGTGCCCTAGTTGTACCCTACTGGTGCCCTATTTGTGCCCTTGTTCCACCCTAGCTGCGCCCTAGTTGTGTCCTCGTTGCACCTTAGTTGGGCACTAGCTACACCCTAGTTGCGCCCTGGATTCACCCTAGTTGCACCCTACTTGCGCCCTAGTTATGCCCATCCTACTTGCACCATTGTTATGCCCTAGTTATCCCCTACTTTCACTCTAACTACGCTCTAGTTGCACCCTAGTTGTGCCCTTCTTTCGCCCTACTTGCAGCCTATTTGCAACCTTGTTGCCTTGTAGTTACACCCTAGTTGTGCCCAGCTTCAGCCCTAGTTGCACGCTAGTTCCACCCTACTTGCGCCCTAGTTGTGCACTACTTGTACCATAACTATGTCCTAGTTGCTCCCTTGTTGCGCCCTAGTTGCGCGTTTCTTGTGGCCTACTTGCGTCCTAGTTTATTCGTAGTTACCCCCAGTTGTGTCCTAGTTGTGCCCCACTTGCACCCTAATTGCGTCCTAGTTATGACCTACTTGCGCCCTACCTACGCCCTAATTGTGCCCTACTTTCACCCTACTTGCACACTAGTTGTGTCCTATTTGTGCCCTAGTTCCACCCTAGTTGCCCCCTACTTGTGCCCTTGTTGTGCCCTACTTGCGTCCTAGTTGTGCCCTAGTTGCGTCCTACTTGCGCCCTTCTTGCAACACAGTTGCTCCCTAGTTGCGCCCTATTTGTATCCGCTTCCGCGTTTCTTGCACCCTTCTTGCACCTGACCTACACCCTAGTTGCACCATACTTGCACCCTAGTTGCGCACTTCTTACTCCATACTTACGTCCTAGTTGTGCCCTTGTTGTGCTCTACTTGTACCCTTGTTGCGCCGCACATATGCCTTCCATGCACCCGAGTTGCGCCATAGATGCGACCTAGTTGCGCTCTTGTTGTGCCCTAGTAGCACCCTACTTGTGCCCCGCTTGTGCCCTTTTTACGCCATAGTAATGTGCCACTTGCGCCCTACTTGCGCCCTAGTTGGACCCTGGTTGCACCATAGTTGCGCCCTAGTTGCACTTTCCTTGTGCCCTAGTTGTACCCTTCTTGCGCTCTACTTGCGTCCTTATTGTGCCTTAGCTATGCCCCGGTTGCGCCCTTATTGCGCCCTACTTGCGTCGTATTTGCGCAATAGTTGTGCCCTACTTGTACCCTAGTTGCACCTTGCTTTCACCCTGATTGCACCCTTCTTGCACCCAATTTCTGCCCTAGTTGTGCCCTAGTTGCGCCCTACTTGTGCCCTAGTTGCGCCCTAGTTAAGCCCTACTGGCGGCCTATTTGCATCCTAGTTGCGCCATAGTTGCACCCTACTTGCGCCCTACTTGAACCCTACTTGCACCCTACTTGCGCCTTAGTTGCACCCTAGTTTTTCCCTAGTTGCACCCTAGATGCACCCTAATTGCTCCTACTAGCACCCTCCTTGCACCCTAGTTGTGGCCTAGTTACGCCCTAGTTGCACCCTAGTTCCGCCCTAGTTGCACCCTAGTTGCGTTCTAGTTGCATCCTAGTTGTGCTGTGGTTGCGCCCTACTTGTGCCCTACTTGAACCTTACTTTTGCCATACTTGTACGCTAGTTGCACCCTAGTTGCACCCTAGTTGGACCCTAGATGATCCTAACTTGAGCTCTAGCTGCGTCCTACTTGCACCATACTTGCACCCCATTGCCCCCTAGGTACGCCCTACTTGCACCCTAGTTGTGGGTTACTTGCGCCCTACTTGCGTCCTAGTTGCACCCTAGTTGCACCATACTTGCACCCTACTTGTGCCCCTCTTGTGCCGTAGTTGTACCCTACTTGTGCCCTACTTGTACCCTACTTACGCCCTAGTTGTTTCCTAGGTGCGCCCTAGTTACACCCTAGTTGTGCCATAGTTGTTCCCTATCTGTGCCTTATTTGCACCCAAGTTGTGTCCTAGTTGCGCCCTAGTTGTGCCCTAGTTGCATACTACTTGTACCCAACTTGTGCCGTAGTTTCCCCCTGGTTGTGCCCTAGTTGCACCCTAGTTGCGCCCTACTTGCTCCTTAGATGCGCCCTAGTTGCGCCCTAGTTGCGCCTTACTTGCATCCTGTTTGTGCTCTTGTTGGGCCATAAGTGCGATCTAGTTGCACCATAGTTGTGCCCTAGTTGCACCCTAGTTGCGCCCTACTTGCTCCTTAGATGCGCCCTAGTTGCGCCCTAGTTGCGCCTTACTTGCATCCTGTTTGTGCTCTTGTTGGGCCATAAGTGCGATCTAGTTGCACCGTAGTTGCACCCTAGACGTACCCTACTTGCACCCTACTTGTGCCCTACTTGCGTCCTACTTGTGCCCTAGTTGTGCCTTAGTTGTACTCTACTTGTGCCCTACTTGTGTTCTACTTGCGATCTACTTGCGCCCTAGTTGTGCCCTAGTTGCGCCCTAGTTGCGTCCTACTTGCCCGTACTTGCGGCCTAGTTGCACCATGCTTGCACCCTAGTCGCGCCCTAGTTGTGCCTCCTTGTGCCCTACTAGTTGCACCCTAGTTATGCCCTAGTTGTACTGTACTTGTGCCCTACTTGCGTCCTAATTTTGTCCTAGTTACACCCTAGTTGTGCCCTAGCTATGTCCTAGTTGAACCCTACATGCACCCTAGTTACGCTCTAGTTGTGCCCTAGTTGCGCCCTACTTGTACCCTAGTTTTTCCCTACTTGCAACCTACTTGCACCCTAGTTGCGCACTAGTTGTGTCCTAGTTGCACCCTAGTTGCACCCTACTTGCGCCCTTGTTGCACCCTACTTTCGCTCGAGTTGCGCCCTAGTTGCACCCTAGATGCGCCCTACTTGCACCCTACTTGTTCCCTAGTTGTACCCTAGTTGTGCTCTAGTTGTGCCCAATATGCGCCCTTGTTGCGCCCTACGTACACCCTACTTGCGCCCTGTTTATGCCATAGTTGTACCCTAGTTACGTCCTAGTTGCAATCTTCTTACACCCCACTGGTGCCCTACTTGCATCCTACTTGCGCTCTTTTTTGCTCTTGTTCTGCCCTTGTTACCCCCTAGCTATGTCCTACTTGCACGCTACTTGTGCAATAGATATGCTGTACTTGCGCCCTAGTTGCGCCCTAGCTGTGCTCAATGTGCATCCAACTTTCATCCTACTTACAATCAAGTTGCGCCCTTTTTGCGCCCTACGTACGCCCTACTTTTGTCCTACTTGCGCCCATCTTGTGCTCTCGTGTCCTGGTTGGACCGTAGTTGTACCCTACTTGTACCCTACTTGCGCCTTACTTGAAACCTAATTGTGCCATACTTGTGCTCTAGTTGCTCCCTAGTCTCGCCCTAGTTACGCTCTAGCTGCGCCCTCCTTTTACTCGACGTGACCTAGTTGCGCCCTACTTGCGTCCTAGTTACGACCCTTGTCGCGCCCTCCTAGTGCCCTCATTGCGGCTTAGTTCCGCCTTACTTGCACCCTACTTACGCCCTAGTTGTGCCCTAGTTGTGTCCTACTTGCACCCTAGTTGCGTCCTCGTTGTGCCCTTGTTGCGCCCTAGCTGCATCTTATGTATACCCTACTTGCGCCCTACTTGAGCTCTCGTTGCACCCTAGTAGCACCCTAGTTGCACCTTAGTTACACCCTACTTGCACCCTACTTGTCCCCTAGTTGAACCTTAGTTGCGCCCTAGTTTTGCCCTAGTTGAGCCCAATTTGCACCCTTCTTGCGCCCTAATTGTGCCCTTGTTTCGCCCTCGTTGTGCCCTAGTTACACCCTACTTGTGCCCTACTTGCATCCTACTTGCGCCTCACTTACACCCTAGTTGTACCTTAGTTACATCCTAGGTGCGCCCTACTTGCACCCTACTTGCGCCCTACTTGCTTCCTACTTGCGCCCTAGTTGCACCATAGTTGTGCCCTAGTTGCGCCCTAGTTGTATCCTACTTGTACCCTGCTTGCACACTAGTTGAACTCTAAGTGCGCCCTCCTTGTGGCGAACTTGCGCCTAACTTGCATCCTAGTTGCGCCCTAGTTGTGCCTTAGTTACACCCTACTTGCACCCTTCTTACACCCTTCTTGCGCCCTACTTATGCCCTTGTTTTGTCCTCATTACTCCCTTGCTATGCCCTACTTGTGCCCTTCTTGCATCGTACTTATTCCCTACTTGCACCCTCGTTGTGCCTCAGTTACGTCCTTATTGCGGCCTTCTTGCACCCTCCTTACGCCCTAGTCGCGCCCTAGTTGCACCCTTGCTACGCCCTTCTTGGACCCTCTTTACGCCCTAGTTACGCCCTAGTTACACCCTAATTGCACCCTAGCTACACCTTAGATTGACACTACATACGCCCTAGTTACACCGTAGTTGCGCCCTAATTGTGTCCTACTTGCATCCTAGTTACAACTACTTGGACCCTACTTATGCCCTAGTTTTGCCCTAGATGCACCCTTGTTCTCCCCTACTTGCACCTTAGATGTATCCTTGTTGCGCCCTAGTTGTGTCCTACTTGCGCCCTACTTGCGCCCTTCTTGCACCCTACTTGCACCCTAGTTGCGTCCTAGTTCCGCCCTATTTATGCCATAGCCGTGCCCTACTTGCACCCTAGTTGCAACCTAGTTGTGCCCTACTTACGTCCTAGTTGCGCCCTGTATGCGCCCTACTTGCAGTCTAGTTGCGTCCTTGTTGCACCCTAGCTGCACCTTACTTGTACCCTACTTATGCCTTAGTTGTGCCCTAGTTTTCCCCTGGTTGCGCTCTAGTTGTACCTTACTTGCACCCTGCTTGAGTCCTTTTTGTGCCCTAGTTGCACCCTATTTGCACCCTACTTATGCCCTACTTGCGCCCTACTTGCACCCTACTTGCACCCTAGTTGCGCCCTCGTTGTGCATGAGTTGCATCCTACTTGTACCCGAGTTACGCCCTAGTTGCGCCCTACTTGCACCCTACTCACACCATAGTTACCCCCTAGTTGCACCCTAGTTACACGAAGTTGTGCCCTACTTGCACCCTTTTTGCGCCCTAGTTGCATCATGGTTCTACCCTATTCGCGGCAAAGTTGCGCCCTAATTACACCCTAGTTACGTCCTACTTTCGCCCTACTTGTGCCCTACTTGCGCCCTACTTGGGCCCTACTTGTGCCTAAGTTGCACCCTGGATGTGTCCTAGTTGCACCCTAGTTATGCCCTATTCCGCCCTAGTAGCGCCCTCCTTGCGCCCTCCTTACACCCTAGTTGTACCCTAGTTGCACCACAATTGCACCTTACTTATGCCCTACTTGCACCCTAGTTGCGCCCTGGTTGCGCCCTGGTTGTGGCCTACTTGCGCCTTAGCTGCACCCTACTTGCATGCTAGTTGCACCCTAGTTGGGCCCTAATTGCGCCCTACTTGCACCCTAGTTGTGCCATACTTGTACCAAAGTTACACCCTAGTTGTGCCCTACTTGCGCCCCTTTGCCTCCTCGTTGCGTCCTACTTGTGCCCTACTTGCACCCTACTTGTGCCCTACTTGCACACTAGCTGTACCCTAGTTGCGCCTTAGTTGTGCCCTACTTGTGCCCTACTTGCACCCTACTTGCACCTTACTTGCACCCTAGTTGCATTGTAGTTGCGCCTTAGTTGCGCCCTAGTTGTGCCCTACTTGCCCCCTACTTGCACTCTAGTTGCGTCGTACTTGCGGCCTAGTTGCGCCCTCCTTGCGCCCTACATATGCCCTAGTTGCTTCCTAGTTGTGCCATGTTGTGTCCTAGTTGTACCATGCTTGTGCCCTACTTGCACCCTAATTATGTCCTATTTTCACCCTAGTTGCACCCTAGTTTAGCTGTACTTGCGCCATACTTGCACCCTACTTACGCCCTAGTTGGGCTCTAGTTACACACTAGTGGCACCCTAGTTGTGCCATACTTGTGCCCTACTTGTGCACTAATTGCACCCTAGTTGCACCCCACTTACGCCCTAGTTGCGCCCTACTTGCACCTTAGTTTCGCCCTAGATGCACCCTAATTGCACCTTACTTGCCTCGTAGCTGCGCTCTAGGTGGCTCTCGTTGTGCCCTAGTTGCGCCCTAGTTGCAACCTACTTGCGCCCTACTTGCGCCCTTCTTATACCCTAGGCGCGACCTTGTTGCATCCTAGTTCTACTCCACTTGCACCCTGCTTGAGCCGTACTTGCGTCCTACTTGCGCCCTAGTTGTTCCTTACTTTCCCCCTGGTTGTTGCCTACTGGCGTGCTACTAGCGTACTAGTTGCGCCCCACTTGAACCAAATCTTCGCCCCAGTTGTGCCTTATGCGCACCCAACTTGTGTCCTACTTGCACCCTAGTTACCCCCTAGTTATGGCCCACTTCAACCCTACTTGCGCCATAGTTGTCCCCTAGTTGCACACTAGACATACCGTACTTACGCTCTTCTTGCGCCCTACTAGCGCCCTAGTCGCCCGCTTGTTGCAGCCAAGTTACACCCTAGTTGGACCCTTCTTACACCCTACTTGCATCCTAGTTGTTCCCTAGTTGCACACAAGTTGCACCCTACTTGCATCCTACTTGCATCCTACATGCGCCTTAGTTGTGCCCTAGTTGAGCACTTGCGTTTTATTTGCAGACTACTTTCAGCTTACTTGCGCCTTCCTTGCAACCTAGATGCACCCTAGTTGTGCCCTATTTGCACCCTACTGGCGCCCTTGTTTCACCCTAGCTACGCCCTTGTAACGGAACGGACGGAACCCTTGGCCAACTAGGCCAAAACCGCAGTGCTTGAGGGTCTCCGACCCTCAAGCACATCCCGTCCGCCCGCCCACAGGCCAGGGACCCCGTGCGAGCCACGTCGGACCGGTCGCGCGCTACACTCCCCCCCGATAGGAGTGAGCCGCCCTCGGCGTCTGCACGTTGGACTCGAACCCCGGCGCTCTGATACCAATATAACGGAATAGATGGAACCCTTGGCCAACTAGGCCAAAACCACGGTGCTTGAGGGTCTCCGACCCTCAAGCCATCCCATCCGCCCGCCCACAGGCCAGGGACCCCGTGCGAGCCACGTCGGACCGGCCACGCGCTACAGCCCTAGTTGCATCCTAGTTCTGCCTTAGTTGGAAACTAGCTACGCCCTAGTTGCGCCCTAGATGTGCCCTAGTTGCGCCCTACTTGCACCCTAGTTATGTCCTACTTGCACCCTATTTGCGCCAGAGTTGTGCCCTTGTTGCCCCCTAGTTGTGCCCTAGTTGCGCCCTAGATGTGCCCTAGTTGCGCCCTACTTGCACCCTAGTTATGTCCTACTTGCACCCTATTTGCGCCAGAGTTGTGCCCTTGTTGCCCCCTAGTTGTGCCCTAGTTGCGCCCTAGTTGCCCCCTACTTGTACCCTTGTTGCGCCCTAGTTGCGCCCTTCTTGACCCCTACTTGCACCCTACTTGCGACCTTGTTGCCTCGTAGTTGCGCTCTAGTTGGGCCCTAGTTGCGCCTAGCTTCAGCGCTACTTGCACGCTAGTTGTACCCTACTTGCGCCCTAGTTGCACCCTAGTTGTGCCCTACTTACACCCTAGTTGCGCCCTAGTTGCAACCTAGTTGCGCCCTTGTTACGCCCTAGTTACGCGCTTCTTGTGCCTTACTTGCATCCTTGTTTCTTCCTAGTTACCCCCTTGTTTTGTCCTAGTCGTTCCCTACTTGCGCCCTACACACGCCCTACTTGCGCCCTAGTTGTGCCCTACTTGCACCCTACTTGTGTCGTACTTGTGTCCTACTTACACCCTACTTGTATCCTAGTTGCATCCTGGTTGTGTGCTAGTTCCACCCTAGTTGCACCCTAGTTGCACCCTACTTGTACCCTTGTTACACCCTACTTTCGCCCTAGTTGTGCCCTAGTTATGCCCTAGTTCCGCCCTTCATGCACTGTAGTTACTCCCTGATTGGGTCCTAGTTTCATCTGCTTCCTCCTTACTTGCGCCCTGCTTGTGCCCTACTTGCACCCTAGTTGCGCCATACTTGCACCCTCGTTGTGCACTACTTGCACCATAGTTACGCCCAAGTTGCACCCCACATGCGTCCTACTTGCGCCATGCTTGTTCCCTAGTTGCACCCTAGTTATGCCCTATGTGCACCCTACTTGCGCCCTACTTGCGCCCTAGTTGCACCCTAGTTGTGCACTACTTGCACCATAGTTACGCCCAAGTTGCACCCCACATGCGTCCTACTTGCGCCATGCTTGTTCCCTAGTTGCACCCTAGTTATGCCCTATGTGCACCCTACTTGCGCCCTACTTGTGCCCTAATTGTACCCTATTTGCACTCTAGTTGCACCCTAGTTGTGCCCTACTTGCGCCCTACTTGTGCCCTAGTTGCATCCTAGTTGCGCCGTAGTTGCGTCGTAGTACTACCCTAGTTGCACCCTAGTTGCGCCCTAGTTGCATTCTAGTTACGCCCTAGTTGTGGCCTAGTTGCGCTCTAGTTGCGCCCTAGTTGTGCCCTACTTGCGTCCTTCTTGTGCCCTAGTTGCCCCCTAGTTGCACCTTAGTTGTGCCCAATTTGCGCTCTACTTGTGCCTTAGGTGTCCCCTTCTTGCCCCCTATTTGCACACAAGTTGAGCCCTACTTCCGCCCTAGGTCTGTCCTAGATGCATCCTACTTGCGTCCAAATTGCACCCTACTTGCACCCTTGGTACAACCTAGTTGTATCCTAGTTACGCCCTACGTGTGCCCTACTTGCGCCCTCGTTGTGTCCTAGTTGTGCCGTACTTGCGCCCTAGTCGTACCTAACTTGCTCCCTATTTGTGCCCTACTCGCACCCTAGTTGCACCTGAGTTGCATCGTAGTTGCGCTTTAGTTGCGCCCTTGTTGCACCCTAGATGCATCCTAGTTGCGCCATAGTCGCGTCCTAGTTGCCCCCTACTTGCATCCTACTTGCGCCCTACTTGCGCCCTAGTTTGGCCCTCGTTGTGCACTAGTATAGCCCTACTTGTGGCCTACTTGTACCCTACTTGTGCCCTAGTTATGCCTTAGCTGTGCCCTAGTTGTGCCTAACTTGCATCCTACTTGTGTCCTAGTTGCGGCCTAGTTGCGCCTTAGTTGCCCCCTATTTGCGTCCTAGTTGCACCCTAGCTACACCCTAATTGCGCCATACTTGCACCCTAACTGTGTCCGACTTATGCCCTACTTGTGCCCTAGTTGCGCTCTAGTTGCACACTAGTAGCGCCCTACTTGCGACCTACTTGTGGCCTACTTGCGGCCTACTTGCGCCCTACTTGCACCCAACTTGAACCCTATGTACGCCCTAGTTGTACCCTAGTTACGCCCTAGTTATGCCCTCGTCGAGGACTAGCTATGCCGTAGTTAGCGCCCTAATTGCGTCCTTCTTGCGGCGTAGGTACTCCTTACTTGCACACTACTTGTGCCCTAGTTGTGCCCTAGTTTTCGTCTACTTCCACCCTAGTTGTTGCTAGTTATGCCCTAGTTGGGCCCTACTTGCACCCTACTTGCGCCCTAGTTTCCACCCGAGTTGCACCCTAGTTGTGCCCTAGTTGCGCCCTAGTTGTGCCCGAGTCATGGTTAATCACCCCTCTTTTATACACTTCATGACCTATGTATTCTAATCCTCCATTATCTTTGCTTCTTGGAAGTTTACTAACATGTATACACGACATACATCACTAGTTTATTAGTGAACAAATGTAATTTTATTCTCAGAGAAAATCATAATCATTTATGGTGAATGGTAATTCATTGTTCTCTTTTTATAAAAAGATACATTCAATGATTTTAAGGTCACCTAGTTTTTTCCTATGAATGTCTTAAGGGTGTGCTAGTCCTGCATAGTATGTGATCAATATCTAGAGACGGAACAGAGTTCAGTCTTTGCAGGCGAATAGGACATGCAGTTGCTTTTCTGAATGTTTGCAAGTGCCGCGAGCATAATTTGCTCGGAGTCCATTGCCCCCCCCCTCCCCAGACACCGCGAGTGTATTGGGGGAGTGTATTGGGGGGTGTATCTTGCATACGCTAAAAAATGTACACAAGTGTATTTGTACACACTGTCAAAATGTGTGTATTTTTACACAGTGTGTACAAAATCGACCCCTTTCCAGATACACTACCCAATACACCCCCCCAATACACTTCGACTTCGGGGGAGGGGGGGGGAGGGACTAGTTGGCCCCAATCCCCCCCTAAACACTGTGAAGTGCATCTGGCAAGTGTATTAGGAAGTGTAGATGATAGACAACAAAAAGAATACACAAGTGTATTCTTTCATAAGTACATGACAGTAGATGTGGAGGGTCGATCTGGATGTATTCACGGTATTCAGAAGAGCAAATTGTAACAACTGGTTTATGCGCATCATTCGTTATGGGTACTTTGCGAGCGATGGAACGGCACCCCGATGGGTAGTCCCCCCCCCCCTCCCCCCGACACCGCGAGTGTATTGGGGGAGTGTATTTGGGGGTGTATCTTGCATATGCTAAAAAATTTACACAAGTGTATTTGTACACTTGTGTACAAAATTGACCCCCCTCCAGATACACTACCCAATACACCCCCCCAATACACTTCGACTTTGGGGAGGGGGGGGAGGGGGGGAGACGAGTTGGTCCCCCCCCCCCCCAAACACTAAGTGTATCTGGTAAGTGTATTGGGAAGTGTAGCGGATAGACAAGAAAAAGAATACACAAGTGTATCCTTCTATAAGTACATGAAAGTAGATGTGGAGCATCGACCCGAATAGATTCATGGTATTCAGAAGAGCAAAAAGTAACAACTGGCTTATGCATATCATTCGCTATGGATACTTTGCGAGCGATGGAATGGCACCCCGATTGGTAGTCCCCTCCCCCCCTCCCAAGATACCGCAAGTGTATTGGGGGGTGTATCTTGCATACGCTAAGAAATGTATACAAGTGTATTAGTACACTTGTGTACAAAATTGACCCCCCTCCAGATACACTACCCAATACATCCCCCCAATACACTTCGACTTTGGGGGGGGGGGGGAGGGAGGGAGTTGGCCCCACCCTCCCTAAACACTGTGACATATATCTTGCGAGTGTATTCGGAAGTGTAGTGGATAGAAAAAAAAACACACAAGTGTATTCTTTTCAAAGTACATGAGAGAAGATGCGGAGCGTCGATCTGGGAATATTCACTGTATTCTGAAGAGAAAAAAAGAACAACTAGCTTGTGCACATCATTCGCTATGGGTTCTTTGCAAGCAATGAAACGGCACCCCAATGGGTAGTCCCCCCCCCTCCCCCAGGTACCGTGAGTGTATTGGGGGAGTGTATTGGGGGGTGTATCTTGCATACGCTGAAAAATGTACACAAGTGTATTTGTACACTTGTGTACAAAGTCGAACCCCCTCCAGATACACAACCCAATACACTCCCCCAATGTACTTTGACTTAGGGGGAGGGAGGGGGGGGGGACGAGTTGTCCCCATCCCCCTGAAAACTGTGAAGTGTATGTTGCAAGTGTATCGGTAAGTGTAGCGGATAGACAACCAAAAGAATACACATGTGTATTCTTTTGGAAAGACATGATAGTAGATATGGAGTGTTGATCTGGATATCTTGACGGTATTCAGAAAAGCAAAAAACAACTACTTGTTTACGCGCATCACAAACCTTTGCGGACTTTTTGAGCTATGAAACGGCACCTCCACTGGTAGTACTCCCCCCCTCCCCAAGTCATCTCGAGTGTATTGGAGGAGTGTACTGGGGGGTGTATCTCACATGCGCTCAAAATTGTACACAAGTGCATTTGTACACTTGTGTACTAAGTCGACCCCTCTCAAGATACACTACCCAATACATCCCCCCAATACAATCCTAGATAGGAGGGGGGGGAGGGGGGGACTTCATGCTTGACCATGGTACCTGCCGCTCGAGTGCAGGGTCACCCATGTGGACGAAGATTTCCGCGATAGGCATCAACAGGACCGAGGACATGTATGCGTCTATCTCTATGTTACAAACATAACATAATATTGAAGAAAGTACAAAAGGAAGGTCCATTTGTGAAAATGAAATTTTTTAATTCAATTGAAACAGGTATCCTAGGATCGGTACTAAATTACCTTTTTAAGAAAATCCAGTTCTCAAGAAAGTTCCGTGAAATTGTTGTAGTCATGTACACAGAGGTTATAGTGTACATGATTGTAGCATGAAATTTCTCANACTTTGACTTAGGGGGAGGGAGGGGGGGGGGGGACGAGTTGTCCCCATCCCCCTGAAAACTGTGAAGTGTATGTTGCAAGTGTATCGGTAAGTGTAGCGGATAGACAAACAAAAGAATACACATGTGTATTCTTTTGGAAAGACATGATAGTAGATATGGAGTGTTGATCTGGATATCTTGACGGTATTCAGAAAAGCAAAAAATAACTACTTGTTTACGCGCATCACAAACCTTTGCGGACTTTTTGAGCTATGAAACGGCACCTCCACTGGTAGTACTCCCCCCCTCCCCAAGTCATCTCGAGTGTATTGGAGGAGTGTACTGGGGGGTGTATCTCGCATGCGCTCAAAATTGTACACAAGTGCATTTGTACACTTGTGTACTAAGTCGACCCCTCTCAAGATACACTACCCAATACATCCCCCCAATACAATCCTAGATAGGAGGGGGGGGGAGGGGGGGACTTCATGCTTGACCATGGTACCTGCCGCTCGAGTGCAGGGTCACCCATGTGGACGAAGATTTCCGCGATAGGCATCAACAGAACCGAGGACATGTATGCGTCTATCTCTATGTTACAAACATAACATAATATTGAAGAAAGTACAAAAGGAAGGTCCATTTGTGAAAATGAAATTTTTTAATTCAATTGAAACAGGTATCCTAGGATCGGTACTAAATTACCTTTTTAAGAAAATCCAGTTCTCAAGAAAGTTCCGTGAAATTGTTGTAGTCATGTACACAGAGGTTATAGTGTACATGATTGTAGCATGAAATTTCTCAGAAACATTGTCAACTGTCTAGGTTTTTTTCTTGGAAGGATCCTCACCATATGTTTCAGTTTTGTACACTCATTATCAAGTGTGTGGATTTGGGGTGATTGGGCATAAATGTTGTGCCCTAGTTGCACCCTACTTGCGCCCTAGTTGTGCCCTAGTTGCTCCTTTGTCTGGTACTAGCGAAGCCCCACTTGTGCCCTACTTGCACCCTAGTTACGCCCTACTTGCACCCTACTTGCGCCCTAATTGCGCACTAGTTACTGTCTACTTGCACCCAAGTTGCGGCCTAGTTATGTCCTACTTGTGCCCTACTTGCACCCTAGTTACGCCCTACTTGCACCCTACTTGCGCCCTAATTGCGCACTAGTTACTGTCTACTTGCACCCAAGTTGCGGCCTAGTTATGTCCTACTTGTGCCCTACTTGCACCATACTTGCGCCGTACTTGCGCCCTACTTGCACCCTAGTTGCACCCTAGTTGCGCGCTAGTTGCACCTTAGTTGTGCCCTAGTTGTGCCCTACTTGCATCCTTATTGCGCCCTAGTTGTGCCCTACTTGCACCATACTTGCGCCGTACTTGCGCCCTACTTGCACCCTAGTTGCACCCTAGTTGCGCGCTAGTTGCACCTTAGTTGTGCCCTAGTTGTGCCCTACTTGCATCCTTATTGCGCCCTAGTTGTGTGCTACTTGCGCCATAGTTGCGCCCTACTTTCGCCCTACTTGAATCCTAGTTGCACCATAGTTGTGCCCTAGTTGCACCCTTGTTTTGCCCTAGTTACACCCCATTTGTGCCCTACTTACACTCTAGTTGTGCCCTACTTGCATCCTAGTTGCACCATAGTTGTGCCCTAGTTGCACCCTTGTTTTGCCCTAGTTACACCCCATTTGTGCCCTACTTACACTCTAGTTGTGCCCTAATTACGCCCTAGTTACGTCCTACTTGCATCATACTTGCGCCCTACTTGCACCCTACTTGCACCCTACTTGCGTCCTACTAGCGCCCTGCTTTCGGCCTACTTGTGCTTACTTGCACCCTACTTGCGTCCTAGTTGTGTCCTTGTTGCACCCTATTTGCACCCTTCTTGTGCGCTATTTACGCCCTTGCTATGCCTTAGGTTCCCCCTAGTTACGCTGTAGATACACCCTTATTGCACCCTACTTGCGCCCTATTTGCATCCTACTTGTATCGTAGTTGCGTCCTAGTTGCGCCCTAGTTGCACCCTCGTTGGACCCTACTTTCCCCTTAGTTACGCCCTATTTGCACCCTAAGTGTGCCCTAGGTGCGCCCTACTTGCACCCTACTTTTGTCCTACTTGCACCCTCGTTGCGCCCTAGTTGCACCCTAGTTGCACCCTTCTTCCACCCTACTTGAGGCCTATTTTCACCCTTGTTGCACCCAATTTGTGTCTAGTTGCGCCCTAGGTGCACCCTAGTTGCACCCTACTTGCGCTCTATTTTTTCCTCTCTTGAGTCCTACTTGCGTCCTAGTTTCGCTTTGCTTGTGCCCTAATTGCACCCTAGTTGCGCCCTAGGTGCACCCTAGTTGCACCCTACTTGCGCTCTATTTTTTCCTCTCTTGAGTCCTACTTGCGTCCTAGTTTCGCTTTGCTTGTGCCCTAATTGTATGCTAGTTGTGCCCGAGTTGTACCCTAGTTGTGTCCTAGTTGCATCCTGATTTTCCCTACTTGCGCCCTACTTACGCCCTAGATGCGCCCTAGTTGCGCTCTACTTGCGTCCTAGTTCCACCCTAGTTGCGTCCTATTTTTTCCCTAGTTGCGTCCTACTTGCCCCCAACTTGCGTCCTAGTTGCCCTCTAGTTGCGCCGTAGTTGCACCCTAGTTTTTCCGTACTTGCGTCCTACTTGCGCCCTAGTTGTGCTATTGTCGCGCCCTAGTTGCACCCTAGTTGCACCTCAACAGTGTCCTACTTGCGCCCTACTTACGCCCTAGTTGTGCCGTAGTTTCGCCATAGTTTTGCTCTACTTGTGCCCTACTTGCGCCTGTCTTGCATCCTACTTGTGCCCTAGTTGAGCCCTTGTTGGGCCCTAGCTGTGCCCTTGTTTTGCCCTACTTGTGGCCTAGTTGCGCCCTACTTGCCTTGGAGGTGCGCCCTAGTTGTGCCCTCCTTGTGCCCTAGTTCTGCTCTAGTTGCAGCCATGTTGCACCCTAGTTGTACCCTTATTGCACCCTACTTGCACCCTCATTTTGTCCTATTTTTGCCTTAGTTATGCCTCAGTTGCGCCTTAGTTATACCCTATACACACCGTACTTGTCCACTGATTGTGCCCCACTTGCCCCTAGTTATACCCTAGTTGCGTCCTAATTTTGGCCAGCTTGTGCCCTAATTGCACCCTAGTTGCACTGTAGTTGTGCCCTTCTTACGCCGTACTTGCGCCCTCCTCGCGCCCTACTTGTGCCCTAGTTGGACCCTTGTTGCACCCTAGTTGTACCCTTGTTGTGCCCTACTTGTGTCCTACTTGCACCCTAATTGCGTCCTAGTTGCGTCCTACTTGTGCCCTAGTTGCGCCCTAGTTGCACTGTACTTGCACCCTAGTTGTTCCCTAGTTTTGCCCTACTTGCACCCTAATTGCATCCTTCTTACGTCCTACTTCCACTGTAGTTGCGCTCTAGTTGCGCCTTGGTTGCGTCCTACTTGCGGTCTTCTTGCGCCCTATGTGCGTCCTAGTTGTGCCCTAGTTATACCCTAGTTGCGCCCTTTTTGTGACCTACTCGTACCCTAGTTGTGCCCTAGTTGCACCCTATTTGTGTCCTAGTTCTCCTCAGTTGGACACTAGCTACGCCCTAGTCATCCCCAAGCTGTGCCCTAGTCGCGCCCTAGTTGCGTCCTTGTTGCGTCCTATTTACACCCTAGTTATGCCACTCTTGCACCCTACTTGCGCTCTTGTTGTGCCCTACTTGCACCCTTGTTATCTCCTACTTGCACCCTAGTTGCATCCTGGTTACGTCCTAATTGTGCCCTACTTATGCCCTACTTGCTCCCTACTTGTGTCCTACTTGCGCCCTAGTTGCACCCTAGTTGTGCCCAACTTGTGCCATAGCTGCATCCTTCATGCGCCCCACTCGCACCCTAGTTGCGCCCGAGTTGTGACCTTGTTGTACCCTTATTGTGCCCTAGTTGCGCCTTAGTTGCCCCCTATTTATGCCCTAGTTTCACCGTACGTGCACCCTTTTTGCACCCTATTTGTGCCGTAGTTACGCTCTACTTGTACCCTAGTCACACCCTATTTGCGGCCTACTTGCATCCTTAGTGTACCCTAGTTGTGCCCTACTTGCACCCTAGTTTTTCCCTACTTGCACCCTACTTNTGTGTTTGGGAAAGGGGGGAGGGGGGGGGGCTCAAGATTCACCCCCCTGTGAATTCAAAAGTGTATTGGGGGGGTGTATTGGATATTGTATCTGGAGGGATCCCGAATTAGTACACAAGTGCATCGTTATACTGGTGTACAGTTTTGTTCCCACCAAAACACTCGACGTATTTCAAGGAGGGGCGGGCAGGGAGGACATGCGAGGGATTACACTTCAGTCTGATCTATTAATGACAAAGGATCGATGGTAGATTGACTTTTTGATCATTTTGATTGCCAAAAATATTTGTGTATTGTTCACAACTTCTTTTGCACACTTCCTACATACAATTCATCTCTTCCCCCGGGGGAGGGGGGGAGGCATCGACCACCCCCCCCCCCTCAAGTACATCGGAAAGTGTCTTGGGGCGGTGTATCGGTTTGTGTGTCTGGACAAGGGCATAAAAAATTCACAAGTGTATTTCACCGAGGAATACACAAGTGAATTTTTTTGTACACCCAAGATACACTCCCCGCTACACTTAGCCAATACACTCGCATGGTTTGGAGGGGGGGGGGGGCGATCATACGTACGACAATACACTTGCGTACAGATTTCCGCATCTCCACAATACACTAAGCGATTTACTCCCCAGATATACTCAAAGTATTGTGGGGGGTGGTGGGGACCACCATGGACCTTGTGTGAACTACGTGCGCATCTCCTTTGAAACAATTCATGAAGTCACTAGATGTCCTGTTACTCGATGAAAAGTTCCATTTGGTTCTTCGCAAGGATCCCGTAGAATACAGTGTACGACGAAAACACCACAAATGACTTTGCAAGATAGCAATACATCTGCTAAGATTTCTTGCATATATAATGAACTTAATGTAAAATGAAAAAAAATGTATTTGAACTCATCTTTGAGGGGAAAATACATCTTGTTCACTCACAAAATAGTGATAAAAGAAATGTATAACCACAAACGAATTCATAAGAATCGATGATGTTGTATGTGTAGTATACATAACATACATAGTGTATCAAGGAAGGGTGATTAACCATAACTCTGCGCCCTAGCTGCTCCCTAGTTGCGCTCTAGTTGCACCCTAGTTGCACCCTACTTGCACCCTACTAGCAGCCTACGTGTGCCCTAGTTGCAATCTAGTTGGATCCTAGCTGCTCCCTAGTATTGCCTAGTTGCACCTTCTTGCACCCTACTTGCGCCCTAGTTGTGTCCTAGTTGCACCCTACTTGCACCCTACTTGCGCCATACTTGTGTCCTACTTGCACCCTACTTGTACGCTAGTCGTGCCCTAATTGCACCCTAGATGCATCCTACTTGCACCGTATTTGTGCCCAACTTGCACCCAATTTGTGCCCTAGTTGCGCCCTACTTACACCCCATTGCCCCCTAGTTGCGCCCTAGTTGTGCCCTACTTCCAGCCTACTTGCGCCCTACTTGCACCCTAGTTGCGTGCTAGTTGTGCCCTAGTTGTACCGTAGTTTCACCCTACTTTTGTCCTACCAGCGCCTTACTTGCGCCCCAGTTGCATCCGAGTTGCACCATAGTTGTGCCCTATTTGTGCCCTAGTTGCACCCTATTCGTGCCCTACTTGCATCCTAGTTGCATCC
>SZWC01002648.1:52029-77825 GCA_023375785.1 Penium margaritaceum
CTCCCTACTTCCACCCTACTTGTGCTATAGTTACGTCCTAGTTGCGCCCTAGTTGAATCCTATTTGTGCCCTACTTGCTTCCTACTTGCGCCCTACTTGCAACCTAGCTATGCCCTAGTTGCGCCATACATGTAACCTAGTTGCACCCGTCTTGCACTCTAGTGTGTCCCTTACTTGCACCAAATTTGTGCCCTTCTTGTACCCTACTTGTGCCCTGGTTGTGCCCTATTTGCGCCCTACTTGCCCCCTACATGCACCCTTCTTGCGCCCTACTCGTGCCCATTGCACCCTAGTTGTGCCCTATTTTTGCCCTACTTATCCCCTAGTTACGCCCTATTTGCACCCTAGTAGCACCCTACTTGTGGCCTACTTGCACCCTTCTTGCATCCTCCTTGTACCCTAGTTGAGCCCTACATGCGCCCTACTTGCGCCCTAGCTGCGGCCTAGTTGCGCCGTACTTGCGCCCTAGTTGCGCCCTACTTGCAACCTAGTTGCATCCTAGTTGCGCCCTACTTGTATCGTACTTGTGCCCTACATGCGCCCTAGTTGCTCCCTAGATTTGCCCTACTTGTGCCACACTTGTGCCNTAGTTGCTTCCTACTTGCGCCCTACTTAGGCGTAGTTGCATCCTAGTTGCACCATAGGTATGCCCTAGTTACGCCCTACTTGTACCCTACTTGCGTCCTACTTCCGCCCTAGTTGCGCCCTAGTTGTACCCTAGTTGTGCCCTCTTTGCACCCTGCTTGTACCTTACTCGCACCGTAGTTGTACCCTAGTTGCGTCCTAGTTGCGTCATAGTTGTGCCCTACTTGCACCCTACTTGATTCCTACTTGTGCCCTACTCTTTTACTACTTGCGCCCTAGTTGCACCGTATTTACGCCCTAGTTGCATCCTAGTTGCACCCGACTTGGTCTCTACTTGCCCCCTAGTTGCGCCCTCCTTGCAGTCTAATTGCGCCCTAGTTGCGCCTAAGTTGCACCGTACTTGCGCCCTACTTGCGCCTTAGCTGCATCCTACTTGCACCTTAATTGTGCTCAAGTTGTCTAGTACTTGTGCCCTACTTGCGCCATACTTGCGCCCAACTTGTGCCCTACTTGCACCCTAATTGCACCCTAGTTGTGCCCTCATTGCGCCCTAGTTGCGCCCTACTTGCAACCTAGTTGCATCCTAGTTGCGCCCTACTTGTATCGTACTTGTGCCCTACATGCGCCCTAGTTGCTCCCTAGATTTGCCCTACTTGTGCCACACTTGTGCCTGACTTGCGCCCTACTTGTACCCGAGTTGCAACCTAGTTGTGCCCTACTTGCATCCTACCTACGCTCTACTTGCGCCTTAATTATACCCTAGTTCAACCGTAGTTGCACCCTACTTGTGCCCTCTTGTGCCCTAGTTGAGCTCTTGTTGCGTCCTAGTTGTGCCCTAGTTGTGCCCCACTTGCGCCCTACTTGCGCCTTAGCTGCATCCTACTTGCACCTTAATTGTGCTCAAGTTGTCTAGTACTTGTGCCCTACTTGCGCCATACTTGCGCCCAACTTGTGCCCTACTTGCACCCTAATTGCACCCTAGTTGTGCCCTCATTGCGCCCTAGTTGCACCCCTAATTGCACCCTACTTGCACCCTTGTTGTGTCCTAGTTGTGCCCTAGTTGTGCCATAGTTGTACCCTACTTGTGCCCTACTTGCACCTTAGTAGTACCATAGTTGCGCCTTAGCTGCGCCCTAGTTGCGCCCTACATTGGCCCTACTTGTGCCCTACTTGGGTCCTAGTTACGACCTAGTTTTGGCATAGTTGCACCCTACTTACACCCTACTTTTTCCCTACTTGTTTCCCTGTTACACCCTTGTTCCGCCCTACTTGTGCCCAAGATGCACCCTGTTTCCGCCTTACTTTCCCCCTTGTTGCACCCTTGTTGCGCTTTAGTTGCACCCTACTTGTGTCCCACTTACACCCTAGTTGTGTCCTAGTTGTGCCCTAGTTGCGCCCTAGTTGTGCCCTAGTTGTGTGCTAGTTGCGCCCTAATTGCGCCCTACTTGTGTTCCTGTAGGACCCTAGTATTCCCCTAGTTGTACCCGAGTTGTGCCCAAGTTGCACCCTACTTGGGCCTTTTTTACGCCCTACTTCCGTTGTTGCTCGTCCTAGTTGTGCCCTAGATGCACCCTTTGGGTGTCCTGCTTGCGCCCTACTTGCACCCTACTTGCGCCCTAGTTGCACCCTAGTTGCATCCTACTTGCGCCCTAGTTGCACCCCAATTGATTCCTAGTTGTACCCAAGTTACGCCCTAGTTGCACCCTTCCTGCGCCCTGGTTGCGCCTTAGGTGCACCCTACTTGTGCCCTACTTGCGTCCTACTTGTGCCCCAGTTACGTCCTAGTTGCGCCTATTTGCACCCTGGTGAACCCTAGTTGCCCCCTAGTTGCACCCTAGTTTCACCCTAGTTGTGCCCTACTTGCGTCCTACTTGTGCCCCAGTTACGTCCTAGTTGCGCCTATTTGCACCCTGGTGAACCCTAGTTGCCCCCTAGTTGCACCCTAGTTTCACCCTAGTTGTGCCCTACTTGCGTCCTACTTGTGCCCCAGTTACGTCCTAGTTGCGCCTATTTGCACCCTGGTGAACCCTAGTTGCCCCCTAGTTGCACCCTAGTTTCACCCTAGTTGTGCCCTACTTGCGTCCTACTTGTGCCCCAGTTACGTCCTAGTTGCGCCTATTTGCACCCTGGTGAACCCTAGTTGCCCCCTAGTTGCACCCTAGTTTCACCCTAGTTGTGCCCTACTTGCGTCCTACTTGTGCCCCAGTTACGTCCTAGTTGCGCCTATTTGCACCCTGGTGAACCCTAGTTGCCCCCTAGTTGCACCCTAGTTTCACCCTAGTTGTGCCCTACTTGCGTCCTACTTGTGCCCCAGTTACGTCCTAGTTGCGCCTATTTGCACCCTGGTGAACCCTAGTTGCCCCCTAGTTGCACCCTAGTTTCACCCTAGTTGTGCCCTACTTGCGTCCTACTTGTGCCCCAGTTACGTCCTAGTTGCGCCTATTTGCACCCTGGTGAACCCTAGTTGCCCCCTAGTTGCACCCTAGTTTCACCCTAGTTGTGCCCTACTTGCGTCCTACTTGTGCCCCAGTTACGTCCTAGTTGCGCCTATTTGCACCCTGGTGAACCCTAGTTGCCCCCTAGTTGCACCCTAGTTTCACCCTAGTTGTGCCCTACTTGCGTCCTACTTGTGCCCCAGTTACGTCCTAGTTGCGCCTATTTGCACCCTGGTGAACCCTAGTTGCCCCCTAGTTGCACCCTAGTTTCACCCTAGTTGTGCCCTACTTGCGTCCTACTTGTGCCCCAGTTACGTCCTAGTTGCGCCTATTTGCACCCTGGTGAACCCTAGTTGCCCCCTAGTTGCACCCTAGTTTCACCCTAGTTGTGCCCTACTTGCGTCCTACTTGTGCCCCAGTTACGTCCTAGTTGCGCCTATTTGCACCCTGGTGAACCCTAGTTGCCCCCTAGTTGCACCCTAGTTTCACCCTAGTTGTGCCCTACTTGCGTCCTACTTGTGCCCCAGTTACGTCCTAGTTGCGCCTATTTGCACCCTGGTGAACCCTAGTTGCCCCCTAGTTGCACCCTAGTTTCACCCTAGTTGTGCCCTACTTGCGTCCTACTTGTGCCCCAGTTACGTCCTAGTTGCGCCTATTTGCACCCTGGTGAACCCTAGTTGCCCCCTAGTTGCACCCTAGTTTCACCCTAGTTGTGCCCTACTTGCATCCTACCTGCACCCTACATGTACCCTAGTTGCGCCCTAGTTGCACCCCAATTGATTCCTAGTTGTACCCAAGTTACGCCCTAGTTGCACCCTTCCTGCGCCCTGGTTGCGCCTTAGGTGCACCCTACTTGTGCCCTAGTTGCAGCTTAGATGCATTCTAATTGCACCTTACTTCCACCCTCGTTGCGCCCTACTTGTACCCGAGTTGCAACCTAGTTGTGCCCTACTTGCATCCTACCTACGCTCTACTTGCGCCTTAATTATACCCTAGTTCAACCGTAGTTGCACCCTACTTGTGCCCTCTTGTGCCCTAGTTGAGCTCTTGTTGCGTCCTAGTTGTGCCCTAGTTGTGCCCCACTTGCGCCCTGGTTGCACCCTCCTTGCGCCCTAGTTGTGCCCTAGTTTTGCCCTAGTTTCCGCCCTAAAAAAACTCCAAAGCTAGGGAAAACTAGGGCGACTTTTCCGCCCTAGTTTTGCCCTACTTGTGCCCTACCTACGCCCTAGTTGTGGCCTAGTTACTTCCTCATTGCGCACTATTTCCACGTTAGATGCACCCTAGTTTTGTCCTATTATCACCTTATTTGCATCCTACTTGCGACCTACTTGCGCCCTAGTTGCGTCCTAGTTGCGCACTAGTCGCGCCCTTATTGCGGCCTACTTGTGCCATACTTGCACCCTTATTGCGCCCTACTTGTACCCTACTTGTGTTGTAGTTGCACCCGAGTTTCATAGTGTTAGCGCCCTACTTCCAACCTACTTGTGTCCTTCTTATACCCTACTTGTGCCCCAGTTGCACCCTAGTTGCACCCTCATTGCGCCCTACTTGCATCCTACTTCCACCCTACTTGCGCACTAGCTACACCCTGGTTGCGCCTTAGTTGGGTACTAGCTACTCCCTAGTTGTCCCCCAGTTGCGCCCTACTTGCGATGTAGTTACTCCCTATTTACACTCTACTTGTACCCTAGTTGTGCCCTTGTTTCCGTCTACTTACACCCTAGTTGCACCCTAGTTATACCCTAGTTGCGCCCTACTTGCGCCCTAGTTGCACCCTAGTTGCATCCTACTTGCGCCCTAGTTGCACCCCAATTGATTCCTAGTTGTACCCAAGTTACGCCCTAGTTGCACCCTTCCTGCGCCCTGGTTGCGCCTTAGGTGCACCCTACTTGTGCCCTAGTTGTGCTCTAGTTACGCACAATTTGCGCCCTAGTTGTGCCCTAGTTGCGCCCCAGTTGTGCCCTACATGCGCCCTACTTGCGCCCTAGTTAAGCCCTAGTTGCACATTAGTTGCACTCTACTTGTCCTTCCTTGCACTCTTGTTGTGCCTAAGTTGCGCCCTAGTTGCTACCTAGTTGCTCCCTACTTCCACCCTACTTGTGCTATAGTTACGTCCTAGTTGCGCCCTAGTTGAATCCTATTTGTGCCCTACTTGCTTCCTACTTGCGCCCTACTTGCAACCTAGCTATGCCCTAGTTGCGCCCTAGTTGCACCCTAGTTGCATCCTAGTTGCGCCCGACTTGGTCTCTACTTGCCCCCTAGTTGCGTCCTCGTTGCACCCTAGTTGCATCCTAGTTGCGCCCGACTTGGTCTCTACTTGCCCCCTAGTTGCGTCCTCGTTGCACCCTAGTTGCATCCTAGTTGCGCCCGACTTGGTCTCTACTTGCCCCCTAGTTGCGTCCTCGTTGCACCCTAGTTGCATCCTAGTTGCGCCCGACTTGGTCTCTACTTGCCCCCTAGTTGCGTCCTCGTTGCACCCTAGTTGCATCCTAGTTGCGCCCGACTTGGTCTCTACTTGCCCCCTAGTTGCGTCCTCGTTGCACCCTAGTTGCATCCTAGTTGCGCCCGACTTGGTCTCTACTTGCCCCCTAGTTGCGTCCTCGTTGCACCCTAGTTGCATCCTAGTTGCGCCCGACTTGGTCTCTACTTGCCCCCTAGTTGCGTCCTCGTTGCACCCTAGTTGCATCCTAGTTGCGCCCGACTTGGTCTCTACTTGCCCCCTAGTTGCGTCCTCGTTGCACCCTAGTTGCATCCTAGTTGCGCCCGACTTGGTCTCTACTTGCCCCCTAGTTGCGTCCTCGTTGCACCCTAGTTGCATCCTAGTTGCGCCCGACTTGGTCTCTACTTGCCCCCTAGTTGCGTCCTCGTTGCACCCTAGTTGCATCCTAGTTGCGCCCGACTTGGTCTCTACTTGCCCCCTAGTTGCGTCCTCGTTGCACCCTAGTTGCATCCTAGTTGCGCCCGACTTGGTCTCTACTTGCCCCCTAGTTGCGTCCTCGTTGCACCCTAGTTGCATCCTAGTTGCGCCCGACTTGGTCTCTACTTGCCCCCTAGTTGCGTCCTCGTTGCACCCTAGTTGCATCCTAGTTGCGCCCGACTTGGTCTCTACTTGCCCCCTAGTTGCGTCCTCGTTGCACCCTAGTTGCATCCTAGTTGCGCCCGACTTGGTCTCTACTTGCCCCCTAGTTGCGTCCTCGTTGCACCCTAGTTGCATCCTAGTTGCGCCCGACTTGGTCTCTACTTGCCCCCTAGTTGCGTCCTCGTTGCACCCTAGTTGCATCCTAGTTACGCCCAAGTTACAACCTCGTTAGGCCCTACTTGTGCCTTAGTTACGTCCTACTTGCATCCTACCTGCACCCTACTTGTACCCTACTTGTGCCCCAGTTGCACCCTACTTGCAGCCTTCTCGGGCCCTAGTTGCGCCCCAGTTGTGCCCTACATGCGCCCTACTTGCGATGTAGTTACTCCCTATTTACACTCTACTTGTACCCTAGTTGTGCCCTTGTTTCCGTCTACTTACACCCTAGTTGCACCCTAGTTATACCCTAGTTGCGCCCTACTTGCGTCCTACTAGCACCCTACTTGCACCCTAGTTGCGTCCTAGTTGTGCTCTAGTTGCACCCTTGTTGCACCCTAGTTCTGCCCTTACATGTTGTGTCGTAGTTGTGCCCTAGTTACGCCATAGTTGTACCCTACTGCCACCCTACTTGCACCCTAGTTGTGGCCTAGTTGCGCCCTTGTTGCACCTTAGGTGAGCCCTTGTTGTACCCTAGTTGCACCCTACCTGTGCCCTACTTCCGCCCTTGTTGCACCCTATTTGCGACCTAGTTGCGTCCTACTTGCGTCATACTTGCGCCCTCATTGCACCCTAGTTGCGCCCTAGTAGCACCCTACTTGAGCCCTAAGTTTGTGCCCTACTTGCACCCTTCTTGTGCCGTAGTTGCACCATAATGGCACCCTAGTTGCACCCTACTTGTGCCCTACTTGCTGCCTTGTTGCCCCCCTAGTTTCCCAGTAGTTGTGCCCTAGTTGCGCTTTAGTTGCGCTCTACTTGCACCCTCTTTGCGCCCTACTTGTGTTGTAGCTACGTCCTAGTTGCGCCCTAGTTGCAACGTAG
This sequence comes from Penium margaritaceum, assembly GCA_023375785.1. Lineage (NCBI taxonomy): Eukaryota > Viridiplantae > Streptophyta > Zygnematophyceae > Desmidiales > Peniaceae > Penium > Penium margaritaceum. The sequence goes on from SZWC01002648.1 coordinate 59,167, forward strand.
TTGGACCATACTTGCGCCATTGTTACGCCCTACTTGCACCCTAGTTACGCCGTAGTTACGTCCTACTTGCATCCTACCTGCACCCTACTTGTACCCTAGTTGTGCCCTAGTTGTGCCCCAGTTGCACCCTACTTGGGCCCTACTTGCGCTCTATTTGCACCTTACTTGTGCCCTTATTGTGTCTAGTTGCGCCCCAGTTGCATCCTCGTTGCACCCTAGTTGCGTCTGACTTGCGCCCTAGTTGCACCCTCATTGCGCCCTAGTTGCGCCCTACTTGCACCCTACTTGGATCTTGTGCCCTTCTTGCACCCTAGTTGCGCAATAATTGTACCCTTGATGTGCCCTACTTGTGCCTTCGTTGCGCCCTACTTGTGCCCTAGGTTTTCCCTAGTTGCACCCTATATTCGCCCTCATTGTGCCCTAGTTGTTCCCTACTTGCAACCTAGTTGCGCCCTAGTTGCGCCCTAGTTGCACCCTGGTTGCATCCTAGGTGCGCCCTAGTTGCACCCTATATTCGCCCTCATTGTGCCCTAGTTGTTCCCTACTTGCAACCTAGTTGCGCCCTAGTTGCGCCCTAGTTGCACCCTGGTTGCATCCTAGGTGCGCCCTAGTTGCACCCTCCTTGCGCCCTACTTGTGCCCTAGTTGCAGCTTAGATGCATTCTAATTGCACCTTACTTCCACCCTCGTTGCGCCCTACTTGTACCCTTCTTACGTCCCACTTACTTTCGAGTTGCACCCTAGTTGTGCCTTACTTGTGCCCTACTTACGTCCTACTTGCACCCTACTTACACCCTATATGCGTCCTAGTTCACCCCAGTTACCTCCTAGTTTTGCCCTAGTTGCGCCCTACTTCCACCCTGCTTGTACTCTAGTTGCGTCCTCCTTGCGCTCTAGTAGCACCCAAGTTGTGCACTAGTTGCACCCTCCTCGCCTCCTACTTGCATCCTAGTTGCACCCTACTTGCCCCGTAGTTACGCCATAGTTGCGTTGTACTTGCGTCGTACTTGCGCCCTACTTGTGCCCTACTTGTGCCCTACTTGTGCATGAGTTTTGCCCAAGTTGCACCCCACTTGTGCCCTACTTGCGCACTAGTTGCACCCAATTTGCACCCTAGTTTTGCCCAAGTTGCGCACTAGTTGCACCCTACTTGTGCCCTACTTGCACCTAGTTGCATCCTAGTTATACATTAGTTACAGCCTAGTTGCGCCCTACTTGCGCTGTACTTATGCCCTACTTACATCCTAGTTTTGCCCTAGTTGCCTTATACTTATTCCCTTCTTGTGCCCTACTTGCGCCCTACTTGCGTCCTAGTTGTACCCCTGTTGTAGCCTAGTTACACCCTACTTGCATCCTACTTACGCCATAGTTGCGCCCTACTTGCACCCTACTTGCAACCTACTTATGTCCTACTTGCGCCCTACTTGCACCCTAGTTGCGCCCTTGTTATACTCTAGTTGCACTCTACTTGTGCACTACTTCCGGCTTTGTTGAGGCGTAGTTGCCCCCCAGTTGCGTCCTTGTTGCACACTGTTAGCCCCCTATTTCCAACCTACTTGTGCCCTTCTTGCGCCCTGCTTGTGCCCTAGTTGCACCCTAGTTGCACCCTTGTTGCGCCCTACTTGCATCCTACTTCCACCCTACTTTCACCCTAGCTACACCTTGGTTGCGCCTTAGCTGGGTACTAGCTACTACCTAGTAGTCCCCCAGTTGCGCCCTACTTACGATGTAGTTACTCCCTATTAACACTTTACTTGCACCCTAGTTGTGCCCTTGTTTCCGTCTACTTGCACCCTAGTTGCACCCTACTTATGCCCTAGTTGCACCCTACTTGCATCCTATTAGCACCCTACTTGCCCTCTAGTTGCAACCTAGTTGTGCCCTAGTTGCACCCTAGTTGCGCCCTAGTTCTGCCCTACTTGTTGTGTCGTAGTTAGGTTGTAACTTACGCCATAGTTGTGTCCTATTGCCATCCTACTTGCACCCGAGTTGCGGCCTAGTTGCGCCCTTGTTGCACCCTTGTTGCGCCCTTGTTGCGCCCTTGTTCCGCCCTTGTTGTACACTAGTTGCGCCCTACCTGTGCCGTACTTGCGCCCTTGTTGCACCCTATTTGCGACCTAGTTGCGCCCTACTTGTGCCGTACTTGCGCCCTTGTTGCACCCTTGTTGCGCCCTTGTTGCGCCCTTGTTCCGCCCTTGTTGTACACTAGTTGCGCCCTACCTGTGCCGTACTTGCGCCCTTGTTGCACCCTATTTGCGACCTAGTTGCGACCTACTTGCATCATACTTGCGCCCTCATTGCACCCTAGTTGCGCCCTAGTAGCACCCTACTTGCGCCCTATTTTTGTACCCTACTTGTACCCTTCTTGCGCCCTAGTTGTACCCTAATGGCACCATAGTTACACCCTACTTGTGCCCTACTTGCTGCCTTGTTGCCCCCCTAGTTTCCCCGTAGTTATGCCCAAGTTGCACTTAAGTTGCGCCCTACTTGAACGCTCTTTGCGCCCTACTTATGTCATAGCTATGTCCTAGTTGCGCCCTAGTTGCAACGTAGTTGGACCATAGGTGCGCCTAAGTTACGTCCTACTTGCACCCTAGTTACGCCCTAGTTGCGCCCTACTTACATCCTACCTGCACCCTACATGTACCCTAGTTGCGCCCTAGTTGTGCCCCAGTTGCACCCTACTTGGGCCCTACTTGCGCTCTATTTGCACCTTACTTGTGCCCTAATTGTGTCTAGTTGTGCCCCAGTTTCATCCTCGTTGCGCCCTAGTTGCGTCCAACTTGTGCCCTAGTTGCGCCCTCATCGCGCCCTAGTTGCGCCCTACTTGCACCCTACTCGCATCCATCTTGTGCCCTTCTTGCACACTGGTTGCGCAATAATTGTACCCTTGATGTGCCCTACTTGTGTCCTCATTGCGCCCTACTTGTGCCCTATGTTTGCGCTAGGTGCACCCTAGATTTTCCCTCATTGTGCCCAAGTTGTTCCCTCTTGCGACCTAGTTACGCCCTAGTTGCACCCTAGTTGCACCCTGGTTGCACCCTAGGTGCGCCCTAGTTGCACCCTACTTACACCCTACTTGTGCCTTAGCTGCACCTTAGACACATTCTAATTGCACCCTAATTCCTCCCTCGTTGCACCCTACTTGCACCCAACTTGCGCCCTACTTACTTTCTAGTTGCACCCTAGTTGTGCCTTACTTGTGCCCTACTTGCGTCCTACTTGTGCTCTACTTACGCCCTATATGCGCCTTAGTTGCACCCTAGTTACCTCCTAGTTTTGCCCTAGTTGTGCTCACTTCCGTCCTACTTGTACTCTAGTTGCGTCCTCCTTGTGCTCTAGTTGCAGTCAAGTTGTGCACTAGTTGCACCCTCCTTGCCTCCTACTCGCATCCTAGTTGCACCCTATTTGCCCCGTAGTTATGCCCTAGTTGCGTCGTACTTGCGCCGTACTTGCGCCGTACTTGTGCCCTACTTGTGCCCTACTTGTGCCCTACTTGTGCATCATATACGCCCTAGTTGCACCCCACTTGTGCCCTACTTGCGCACTAGTTGCACCCTATTTGCACCCTAGTTTTGCCCAAGTTTCACCCTAGTTGCGCCCTACTTGTGCCCTACTTGCACCTAGCTGCACCCTAGTTACACCTTAGTTACAACCTAGTTGCGCCCTACTTGTGCGGTACTTATGACCTACTTACATCCTAGTTGCGCCCTAGTTGTCCCATAGCTTTTCCCTTCTTGTGCCCTACTTGCGCCCTAGTTGCGTCCTAGTTGTGCCTTTGTTGCAGCCTAGTTGCACCCTACTTGCGTCCTCCTCACACCATAGTTGCACCCTACTTGCACCCTACTCGCATCCTACTTTTGTCCTACTTGCGCCCTAGTTGCGTCCTAGTTGTGCCTTTGTTGCAGCCTAGTTGCACCCTACTTGCGTCCTCCTCACACCATAGTTGCACCCTACTTGCACCCTACTCGCATCCTACTTTTGTCCTACTTGCGCCCTACTTGGGCCCTAGTTGTGCCCTAGTTACACCCTAGTTGCACCCTACTTGTGCACTACTTGTGGCTTTGTTGCACTGTAGTTGTTCCCTTGTAGGGCCCTAGTTGCATCCTAGTTGCTCCCTACCTGCGTCCTATCTGGACCCTACTTGCGTCGTAGTTGCATCCTAGTTACGCCCAAGTTACAACCTCGTCAGGCCCTACTTGTGCCTTAGTTACGTCCTACTTGTAGCCTAGTTGCGCCCTAGTTACGCCCTACTTGCCCCATACTTTCGCCCTACTTGTGCCCTAGTTACCCCCTAGTTACGCTCTAGTTGCACCTTACTAACGTCCTAGTTTTGCCATAGTTAGGCACTATTCACGCCCTAGTTACGCCCTAGTTGCACCCTACTTCCACCCTAGTTACGCCCTACTTACACCCTATTTGTGCCTTAGTTGCTATCTACTTGCACCCTAGTTGTGCACTTGTTACCTTCTACTTGTGCTCTACCTGTGTCCTACTTGCGTCCTACTTGTGCCCCAGTTACGTCCTAGTTGCGCCTATTTGCACCCTAGGTGAACCCTAGTTGCCCCCTAGTTGCACCCTAGTTGCGCCCTACTTGCTCCATGGTTAAACCCTACTTCTACTCTGCTTGCACCCTAGTTGCGCCCTAGTTGCATCCTAGTTGCGCCCTTCTTGCACCCTAGTTGCGCCCTAGTTGCACCCTAGTTGCGCCCTACTTGCTCCATGGTTAAACCCTACTTCTACTCTGCTTGCACCCTAGTTGCGCCCTAGTTGCATCCTAGTTGCGCCCTTCTTGCACCCTAGTTGCGCCGGACTTGTGCCCTACGTGCGCCCTAGTTGCACCCTAGGTACGCCCTAGTTGCACCCTACTTGCACCCTACTTGCGCCCTACTTGTGTCTTAGTTGTACCTTATTTGTGCCCTACTTGCGCCCTACTTGTACCCTCCTTGCGTCCTACTTGCGTCCTAGTTGCACCCTAGTTTCACCCTAAGTGCACACTATTTGTACCCTACTTGCGCCCTTGTTGCACCCTAGTTGTCCCATAGTTGCACCCTAGTTGAGCCCTAGATGCGCTCTAGTTGCGCCCTAGTTGCACCTTACTTGTGTCCTATTTGCACCCTACTCGCACCCTAGTTATGTCTAGTTGCGCGCTAGATGTGTTCAATTAGTTACGCTCTACTTGCGCCCTAGTTGCGCCCTCGTTGCGCCCTAGTTGCGTCCTGCTTTTGCCCTACTTGCATCCATCTTGTGCCCTACTTGCACCTTAGTTATACCCTAGTTGCGCCCTACTTGCACCCTACTTGCGCCCTAGTTGCTCACTAGTTGCGCCCTAGTTGCGCGCTACTTGCTTCCTACTTGTCCTCTATTTCCACCCTTCTTGTGCCCTAGTTATGTCTAGTTACGTCCCAAGTGCGTCCTAGTTACGCCCTGGTTGCCCCCTACTTACGCCCTACTAGCGCCCTAGTTGCACCCTCGTTTCATACTTGTTGCGCCCTGCTTGCACCCCACTTGCGCCCTAGTTGTACCCTAGTTGCACCCTACTTGTGCCCTACTTGTGCCCTTGTTACGCCCTCATTACCTTCTAGTTGCGCCCTAGTTGTACCCTAGTTGCACCCTACTTGTGCCCTACTTGTGCCCTTGTTACGCCCTCATTACCTTCTAGTTGCGCCCTAGTTGTGCCCTACTTGCATCCTACTTGCGCTATACTTGTGTACTACTTATGTCATAGTCGTGTCCTTGTTGCGCACTAGTTGCACCCTAGTTGGGCCCTACTTCCGCCTCAGTTGTGCCCTACTTGCACCCTAGTTGTGCACTAATAGCACTCTAGTTACGCCCTAGTTTTGCCCAACTTGTGCCCTACTTTTCCCTTTTTGCACCCTAGTTTTGCCCTTCTTGCGCCCTGCTTGCGCACTTTCTGCATCCTACTTGTACCCTAGTTGTGTCTAGTTGGGCCGTTGTCCTGGTTGCAGCCTACTTGCGCCCTACTTCCGCCCTGATTGCACAGTTATTACGCCCTAGTTGCACCCTAATTGCACCCCACTTGCGCCCATCTTGTGTCCTTCTCGCGCCCTAGTTGTGCCCTCGTTGTCCCCTTGTTGTGCCCTACTTGAGCCCAACTTGCGCCCTAGTTTTGCTCTAGTTACGCCCTAGTTGTGTCCTAGTTTCTTCCTTGTTGCGCCCTACTTGCGCCCTACTTGTGCCCTAGTTGCACCCTAGTTGCGCCCTAGATGCATCCTAGTTGCGCCCTAGTTGTGCCCTATTTCCGACCTAGTTGCGCCCTAGTTGTGCCCTAGTTGCACCTTAGTTGCACCCTACTTGCAGCCTTCTCGGGCCCTAGTTGCGCCCTAGTTTCACCCTGGGTGCGCCTTAGTTGCACCCTACATACGCCCCTCTTACGCCCTAGTTGCACCCTAGCTACGTCCTAGTTGCACCCTAGCTGTGTTCTACTTGCACCCTTGTTGCACCCTGGTTGTGCCCTACTTGCACCCTACTTGTGCCCAACTCATGCCCTAGTTGCACCCTAGTTGCATCGTATTTGGACCCTACTTCTGTCCCACTTCTGTCCTGCTTGCGGCATAGGTGTACCCTAATTCAGCCCTAGTTGCACCCTAGTTGCACCCAACATAGGCCCTACTTGCACCCTATTTGTGCCCTCGTTACGCTGTTGTTGCGCCCTAGTTGCGCCCAGTTGTACCCTAGTTGCGCCACACTTGCGTCTTTTTTGTGTCCTACTTGTGCCCCACGTGCGCCCTACTTGCACCCTACTTGCACCCTAGTTGAGCCTTAGTTGCACCCTACTTGTGCCCTTCTTGTGCCCTTCTGACACCCTAGTTGCGTCCTAGTTACGCCCTAATTGTGCCCTAGTTGCGTCCCAGTTTCGCCGTACTTGGGCCCTTCTTGCACCCTAGTTGCGTCCGCGTTGCGCCCCGGTTGCGCCCTAGTTGCGTCCTACTTGCACCCTACTTGTGCCCTACTTGCGTCATAGATGTGCCCTAGTTGCACCCTAGTTGCGTCCGCGTTGCGCCCCGGTTGCGCCCTAGTTGCGTCCTACTTGCACCCTACTTGTGCCCTACTTGCGTCATAGATGTGCCCTAGTTGCACCCTACTTGTGCCCTACTTGCATCCTTGTTGTACCCTACTTGACTCCTAACTGCGTCCTAGTTGTGCCCTAGGTACGCCCTACCTGTGCCCTACTTGCACCCTACTTCTGCCCTAGTTGCGCCCAAGTTGCACCCAAGTTGTGCCCTACTTGTGCCTTGGGCCCTACTTGCGTCCTATATGCGCCCTAGTTGCGCCCTAGTTGCGCCCTAGTTCCGCCTCAGTTGCACTAGCGATGCCCTAGTTGCACCCTTGTTGCGGCCTAGTTGCTCCATACTTGCGCCCTAGTTACGCCCTAGTTACACCCTAGTTGCGCCCTACTTGCGTCCTAGTTGTGCCCTAGTTGCGCCTCAGTTGGACACTAGCCGCGGCCTAGTTTGACTGTACTTGTGCCCTAGTTGCTCCATCATTGTGCGCTAGGTTTTCCCTAGTTGCACCCTAGTTTGGCCCTAGTTGTTCCCTAGTTGTGCCCCAGTTGCACCCGAGTTGCGCCCCAGGTGTGCCCCAGTTGCATCCCTGTTGCGCCCCAATTAGGCCCCAATTGTGCCCCTGTTGCGCCTAGTTGCGTCCTAGTTGCACCCTAGTTGTGCCCTAGGTGCGCCCTAGTTGCTCCCTAGTTGTGCCCCAGTTGCATCCCTGTTGCGCCCCAATTAGGCCCCAATTGTGCCCCTGTTGCGCCTAGTTGCGTCCTAGTTGCACCCTAGTTGTGCCCTAGGTGCGCCCTAGTTGCGCCCTAGTTGTGACCTAGTTGCACCCTACTCCGCCGTACTTGCGCCCTAATGGCGCCCTACTTGCGCTCTAGTTGCACCCTAGTTGCACCCTACTTGCACCCTACTTGTGCCCTACTTGCGCCCTAGTTGTGACCTAGTTGCACCCTACTCCGCCGTACTTGCGCCCTAATGGCGCCCTACTTGCGCTCTAGTTGCACCCTAGTTGCACCCTACTTGCACCCTACTTGTGCCCTACTTGCGCCCTACCTGCACTGTACTTGCGCCCTAGTTGCACCCTAGTTGTGCCTTACTTGCGACCTTCTTGCACCCAAGTTGAGCCTCAGTTGGGCACTAGCTACGCCCTAGTTGCATCCTAGTTGCGCCCTAGTTGTGCCCTAGTTGCGCCCTAGTTGCACCCTACCTGCGCCCTAATTGCACCGTAGTCGTGCCTTATTTCTGTCCTGTTTCTGCCCTAGCTTCACCCTAGTTGTGCCCTACTTGCGCCCTACTTGTGCCCTAGTTGCGCTCTAGTTGCGCCTCAGTGTCAGCCGGTCCAGATCTGAGAAAACTCATCCATACGCATGTCGCATACCCTTGTGGACATGGATGGCCCAAGTCGCGCTCGAAACATCCATGGCAAGCGCCTTGTAGCATACGACGTAGGCTCTCCGTTAGCGCCTCCTGAGAGCCTCAGGGGCCAGAATTAGGACCAACCCGAAGTGGAGAAAACACATCCATACGCATGTGGCACGCCACTATGGACATGGATGACCCAAGTCGTGCTCTAGAGCATTAGACCTATAGTCTCCATGAGTGCCTCCCGAGAGTCTCTGAAACAAAGGGACCGGAATTTGGGCCGACCCAAAATTGAGCCATACGCACATCGCACATGGCTTTGGACACGGATGAGCCAAGTCGACGCACGAAAAATCCATGGCATGCGCCCTGGAGTATACATTGTGGGGTCTCCGTGAGTGCCTCTCGACAGTCTCCGAGACTAAGGGGCCGGGATTTGGGCCGACCCAAAATCAAGAAAACTCATCCATACTCACATTGCATGCCCCTATGGACATCGATGAGCCAAGTCTCGCTCAAAAATTCTGTGGCACGTGCCTTGGAGCATACGACATATGGTCTCCGAGCGCTCGTGTCAAGCCTCTCTAAGACTAAGGGGCCGGAGTTTGGGCCGACTTGAGATTGATGAAAGTCATCCATACACACGTCGCACACCCATATGGACATTGATGACTCAATTCCTGCTAAAAAAATCGGTGGCACGTGCCCTGGAGCATACAACGTAGGATCTCCAAGCGCGCGTGTCGAGCCTCTCCGAAACCTAGGGGCTGGGATTTGGGCCGGCTCGAAATCAAGAAAACTCATCCATACGTATGTTGCACACCCATGTGGAATTCAATGACCCAAGTCCCGCTCAAAAAATCCGTGGCATGTGCCCTGAAGCATATGGCGTACGGTGTTGGTGAGCGACCCTCGATCGTTTCCGAGACTAAGGGGCCTGAATTTGGGCCATCCCGAAATTGGGAAAACTCATCCATACGAACGTTGCATGCCCCTATGGACATAAATGACCGAAGTCCCGGTTGAAGAAATCCATGGCACGCGCCCTGGAGCATACAACATAGGGTCTCCGAGCGCGCGTCTTGAGCCTCTACGAGACGAAGGGGCCAGATTTGGGCCAACTCAAAATCGAGAAAACTCGTCCATTCGCACGTTGAGCATCCATATGGACATGGATGACCCAAGTCCCGCTAAAAAAATCTGTGGCACGCGCCCTGAAGCATACAATGTAGGGACTCCAAGCGCGCGTATTGAGCCTCTCCAAGACTAAGGTGCCGGAATTTGGGCCGACTCAAAATCAAGATAACTCATCCATACACTTGTTGCATGCCCACATGGACATGGATGACCCAAGTTTTGCTAAAAACTTCCGTGGAACGTGTCCTGAAGCTTAAGACGTATGGTCTCCGAGTGGGTGTGTCAAGCCTCTCCGAGACTAATGGGCCGGAATTTGGGTTGACTCGAAATCAAGAAAATCTCATCCATACGCACATCGCACACCCATGTGGACATCAATGACCCAAGTCCCACCCAAAAATTCCGTGGTACGTGCCCTGAAGCATGCAATGTAGGGTCTTCGAGCAAGCGTGTCGAGCCTCTCCGAGACTAAGGGGGCGGAATTTGGGCCGACTCAAGATCTTACTCTGAACACACCTTGTGTGAGTGGAAGTCTTATGCAAGGAGCTGGTGTTGTGTTGTGAGGACCCTAGGGCAAAGGGCAGTCTTGGGGATTCCACACACGCCGTTTATGCGATGCAGACGATTTGACCATGATGGTGACATGGCATTGTGTTTGCTACAAGTGATCCAGGGTCCCGATACACAAGAGGAAGGAAAATGACGACAATAGAGGCGCAATGATTTCTGGTGCCGGTGACGGGGTCAGTCGTGCAGAGCATGGTTCCCCAAGGGGATCCAAGTGAAGCCAAATCTGGCCTTGGCAACCATGAGAGGTAGCTCGGTTTGGCCCCATCAGCATGGGAGGTATACGCAGAAAGTGTTGCATGGCCCAAGCCGATCTCAACCAAAGCGAGAGCTATGCAGGATGGTATTTGGACGGGAAATTTCTGGCTTCACCGAGAAACGACTTGCTCTGCACAGCCTCTGGGCTCTTTGGCTCGGGATGGAGAGAGGGATCTTGTGTTTCATCGCATTGCGTATTGGGTAACCTAACACATTACACATCTATCGGGGGGGGGGGGGGGGGGGGGGGGGATGCATTCCACAGCTGTGGAAGTGCGCTCTTCCGAGGGAGTGTGCGACGGATGCCTGTGCGCGGAAGGCCTTGTTGTGTGCCATTCTTTGGTGCACCTCGAGAGATTCCTTGATAACCTGTGCAGTCCAGAAAGAATCTCAGCGGGTGCAGTGGATTGCCTCTAAACCACACGTGGTTCTGGGAGCGAGTAGCAAGCCCTTGGCTCACGTAGCGTGATTTTGCTAACCTTGTTGACGCCTGGAACCTTGAAAGGCATCCATCCTTCCTTCAAGGGAGGAGCGGCCCGGTCAGGTCCATGTCACTTGCACGACTCACAAGGTTGCACATGTATGCGGTGCCTGCTCCCGTAAAGAGCTACCTGGTTGATCCTGCCAGCATTCATATGCTTGTCTCAAAGATTAAGCCATGCATGTCTAAGTATAAATGCATTTATATTGTGAAACTGCAAATGGCTCATTAAATCAGTTATAGTTTATTTGATGGTACCTACTACTTGGATAACCATAGAAATTCTAGAGCTAACACATGCACCAACTCCCGATTCTTGGAAGGGACGCATTCAATAGATAAAAGGCCAATCCAAGCTTGTTTGGCATTGTGGTAATTCATAACAACTCCATGAATCGCATGGCCTTGTGCCGGCAATGTTTCATTCAAATTTCTGCCCTATCAACTTTTGATGATAGGATAGAGGCCTAACATGGTGGTAANTACTTGGATAACCATAGAAATTCTAGAGCTAACACATGCACCAACTCCCGATTCTTGGAAGGGACGCATTCAATAGATAAAAGGCCAATCCAAGCTTGTTTGGCATTGTGGTAATTCATAACAACTCCATGAATCGCATGGCCTTGTGCCGGCAATGTTTCATTCAAATTTCTGCCCTATCAACTTTCGATGGTAGGATAGAGGCCTATCATGGTGGTAACATGTGACAGAGAATTAAGGTTTGATTCCAGAGAGGGAGCCTGAGAAACGGCTACCACATCCAAGGAAGGCAGCCGGCGCGTAAACTACCAAAATCCGGATCGATGGAGGTAGTGACAATGACTAAAAATACTGGGCTCTACATGTCTGGTAATTGGTATGAGTATAATCTAAATCCCTTAATGAGGATCCATTAGAGGGCAAGTGTGGTGCCAGCAGCCGCGGTTACTCTAGCTCCAATAGCATATAATTAAGTTGTTGCAGTGAAAAAGCTCGTAGTTGGATGTTGGGTTGGAGGATTCGGTCTGCCGATAGGTTGATACTGTCTCCACCATCCTTCTTTCCGGGGACGCTCTCTGGCCTTGATTGGCTGGGGAGTGGAGTCGGTGATGTTACTTTGAAAAAATATAGAGTGTTCAAAGCAGGCCTAAGCTCTGAATACATAAGCACGGAATAACATGATAGGACTCTGGTCCTGCATGGTAGAACCAGAGTCCTCTGGCAATGCCACGCCAAGCTCCAACGTTCAGCCTCCAAGCGTGGCCGGGCAGGTGTGCCTGGGTCAACGGTGGAGGTAGGACCAGACTCTGGTCCTACGTGCCTGACACACATCAATGATGGAGGTTCCTGGGTGACGATGCCAAATCGGAGCCAAGCTGAGCGGATCAAGAAGTCACCAAAGGAGCAGCTTCCCGAAGGGAGCCCGGTGGGAGGGATTTTCTGCCTGGACCATTGTAAAAACCCCCCAAAAAAAGAGAAAGATGCCGGCTCAAGATATAGTCCGGTCGCTCCGGGAGTGAAACCGGGGGGAAGCAAGACCAGCATTTGAGTTATTGCGCATGGAATTCACTGTTCTGAAGGTGAACCTGCGGAAAGATCATTGACACACATCTCCGTGATGGCTCTGTCATCTCGCCAATCTTCAACGATGTTAAATCAGAATGCTGCTATGGAGGCAAAGTCAAGTGACGAATGGGGTTTGCATTCGCTCAATCATATGGTCTTAACCATCATGGTTTCCGCTTTGCAATATCATGTCCATGTAGCTTAATGTATACCAAGCTGAGTGTGTTGCAATTTCTAGCACTGAAGATGTCATCGCTATAACATCAGTCCATTGCTCGCTTCATTGCTGCCTGCATCTTTGCGACATTCCAACATTATTCTTCCCACATGCTGGAGAATTATTGGCACAAGATGTAGATAGTGGGGATATGTGTCTAGCTCTATGATCCTTGTGGGATGGATGGAAGTTTACCGCAGACCACCTCCTACCGTGTTTCAACCGTTGCGGTCGAAGTCACCGAGTTGTACGCAAGTTTGGTGGATGAAAGTTTTGCAACCCAATCAATTTCACGGGACTTAGAGAAGTCGTTTTAGAATCTAATTGGTCTGCTCGGTTTTCCCTTCAGTTTGAGGATAGAATGTTGTTTGTAACTGCTCCGACTAAAGAAATGCGTCATCAGTTCATGCCAAAAATGGCCAGAGAAGTAGCCGCATTCATTGGTGATTATTTTACTAGGCACTCCGTGCAGCTGCATGATCTGATTTAGAAATAGCCATGTTGTTCCTACTAAATAGCCATGTTGTTCCTAAAATCTTTCCCCCACCATGAGGATGGGATCCATTTAACATGGTTAAAAGTCCCATTATGAAGTCCATGCTGATGTCGACACAGTGCTCTGTTGGAACAAGGAGAGGTTGGAGACATTCCTGAGGCCTCGTGCAAGGCAATTTCTATCATTGAAAGGTGTTGCATTATTTACATAATGCTGCCACGTCAGTCTACATGCAGTTTCACCAATAGAAATTTTCCAGCCTTTCATTGACTTGTCCTTGTTGGTGTATCCACCTAGACCAGTTTTGTGGCACTCCTCCAATATTACCCGTCTTAGGTCCTTGTTTTACGGTACACCAATTTGGCGAGTAAATCACTGTTTCCAATAGGTTGTGTTGAAGAAAACCTTGTTTTTGTTGTACCCTCGTAACCCACCACAAACAACCTCACAAGGTACTGGTCTTGTTTGTCAAGTAATGTGTTGAGCTCGGCAATGAAGCTTGGTCGCTGACCTGGAGCATCCAATGGATTTGTTTTTCCAAGTCGGTACTCGATGTCATAGTCAAAGTGGGATTTGAGGAACTCCATATACTTCGTTAATCAATGATTTGGATTGGGCTTATTCTTCAGACGTTTTGTGTGTGTTCGTTGGTACATATGACATCATTGGCATTCCACGTAGCATCATCATGTCTTGAAGGTGTGCACGACCACTAACATCTCCTTTTGGTACTCCACGTAGTTCAGTTCCGGCCAGAATAGCCTTTGGGACACATACTTGGCTGGTCTTTTCTGGAGGAGGACAGCTCTAATTGCTCAATCAGACGCATCAGTGGTATGTAATCCACCATTTGATGTGCCAATAGTAAGGCTGGTGTCCAAGTCAAACATTCTGTTAAGAGGTGGAAGCTTCTTTTTTACCATCCATCTAATTCAACTCAGTGGTTTTACGAGTGATTTTGGAGGCACTGACACTCTAGCAAAGTTATTCCTGAATCAACAGAAGTAGCTACATAGGCCTAAAGGTACACAAAATTCATGAACAATGGTCGGATTTGGTCAATCAACGACCGCCTCCACTTTTCTCAGGTCTACGATGGCAAAAAATTCAATCAAACAACTACCAAAGTCGCATTTCACGAGCTTTTCATAGAATTCCTGTCAATAACATATTGAGAACTTTCAGGAGATATCCATCGCGCTCCTTTCAAGTACGATTGTACACCAAGATATCATTGAAGTGTATGATGACAAAGTCGTCCAGGTACAGAAGGAGAATGTTGTTCATTACTGCCATAAATGTTGCAAGAGCATTTGTCAGTCTGGATGGCAGATCTTTTAACTCAAAAGTGCCCATATCTGGTGGAGAACACCGCCTTATTTATGTCCTTAAATACACAAATTTCATGATAGCCACTCTGCAGTTCAATTTGAGTATAAATGCTTAACTCACTAAGTTGGCTCAAAAAGTGTGTTCTCTCGCATAAGGGGTAGCTGTTCTTGGTGGTGGCGTTCAACACCCTGTAATCCATGCATATCCATACATTGCTGGTTTTTCTTTTACCCGACACATAAAGTTTTGGCGTAAGGTGACGTGGAAGGCCTGATGAACCCCTGACCAAGCGTCTTGTCAAGAAGATTTTTCAGTTTGGTTAGCTTATGATCGCTTATTCATCAAGTCCCCTTGAGTGTCGGTCTGCCTCATGGCTTCACATCTATCCGGTGATCCAACATGCTTTGTAGAGGTATCTCTTGAGGTAGTTTGTTGAGAAAAAACCCATCAACATCTTTGACAACAGGTGTAAACTCCTCCAAAATGACCGTAATCTTGTCAAGTGGCAAGGCTGATAAGGTCAGTGTTATTGCGTCTAATGCTACAATCTTCTATGCTTAGCCTATCTCTACATGGTTAAGCATTGCTTGCATAATAGATACCGCTTGTCCACAACCAGGGATATCAGATACGTACAATGTTTTCTGATTGTTACGATTCATCTTTCGCTTCCTCATCTATTACTTCCTTACCGTCGTAACGTTGTGGGTCATCCTAGATTTCATTTCTTGCCACTATTTCCAACATAGATTTCTCCGCTGCTCAGTTTTCCTCATGGATTGTGTTGGTAGAGAAAATCTCCTCTGAGGATGATTTTGTGGCTGCTCATTAGACAAGTTTGCTAGTCCATTACGTCATTCAGATATTCGATTCATAGCTGGAGTGGGTCGCGAAGGTGCATATCTATAAACACCCATCGATAACTTTTCCTTCAAGCACCTCCGGTTCAACGTACAAACCCAGCTTCATAACTATGCCATTGCTGACAAAGTTATGAAGCTCCTCCGTCCAGGAGTGTTGGTACAATTCTGTGAAGTTTATAGCTCCATGGTTGAACTCGTAATAGTTTTTTCCCGTTAGTTGCCCTTAATTCCCTCACTCAACTTTGCAATCTCATGGACCCTCATCTACATTGTTGATAGCCATTCAGATGGGTGATTGGTCGGTGTAGAGTTTTTTTGACCAGACAGGAGGTGTACCGTCTACTCTTTCCCTTTGTCGTTTCCCGACTCGTCATTCTTTTTGTGAGACTTCTCCCCTTTCTTTGCCAACTGCTCCCATTTGCAACAGTCCCGTGAGATGTACCCCAGTGTCCTACTATTCTACCATAACCGTTGATCGCATTGATCAACAAAATCAATTTCTATTGTGGACAAGGTTTTTTCCTAGTGCGACTTCCCTACACCACGTTATAGTTTATTGCCTTGGAGTTGCCAAACATGGGATTCTTGCATCCGAGTCTTTTGTTTTGTGGTGTGTATGTGATCTACTCTTACAATTCTTCATGG
Organism: Penium margaritaceum; assembly: GCA_023375785.1. NCBI lineage: Eukaryota > Viridiplantae > Streptophyta > Zygnematophyceae > Desmidiales > Peniaceae > Penium > Penium margaritaceum. Next base: position 75,094 of record SZWC01002648.1, read on the forward strand.
AAGATTGTCGTTGACGTTGAATATGGCGATAGCTTGCCTGGTGTCACGTTTGATGCTGTTGTAGTAGTAGAAACATAATTTGTTGAGAGAAAGGTCACAACAAGTGATGATTTCACAGTAACGTCACATATTCTCTAATATGTTCGACTGCTAACGCAAGCATTGAAGCTCGTACCATGCGTCAGATTCTTGCTCATTTTCCCAAAGTGTGCAAGTGTGGCACGCATGAATTCTGTCAAGCTTTCCACAGGAGTCAATGAGTTTTTCCACATCGGATTGATATGCTCGAGAGATAGAATGCTTCCGGTCGACAGTATGAGAGCAGTCATGTGAGATGTTGACCCAAATCCACCAGTCTCTTGATGTCGTTAGACGATTTTAATTCCAGACAAAAAACTTAAGGCCATGAAATGCAGAGACGAGGCTGCAAGGTCAATTTTCATTGTGTCATTGTTGATCACAGCGGCGGTGTCATACACCTTCGGACACATCAACCACATCTGAGTTGTTGGACCCTTTGGGTTTGCAGGATTCAACGACTCAGGAAGTGCTCGTTGAATGTGGGATTTTCTCAAGAGTTCAATACAACTCTTGGTGAGTACTTCTTCTCATGCACGCACATTCTAAAGATCCACCATCGTTGCACGCATTCTTGGTTAGAAACAACTAAGAAACTTCCTTGCTACTACTGACGTGGCAACACTGTCCAATCAGCTCCCACACTAGCAAGAAAGCAGGCGGAAGAAACCGCAATGGCTGGGCAAGGGAGACGCTCAAAGTCTCATAACCTTGAATAGGTTAGCAATATAGAGAGAGAATGACAGCTGAAGAGCACACGTCATAAAAACCTGCCACAACGCATGGTGGGTGACATACGCACCACTGCTAATTTTCCTAAACACGATCTAAAACTATTGTTTTGGCCATAAGTCTATGTACGGGCATCCAAACTGAACACCATACGAACCTAGAGATGCATAATCTTGAGGTGGACGCTATGACTAGTCACACGCATAAATTGGTGGGTACATAATGCAAAACATGCAATTCGGGCTCAGTAGCCAGTCCACCATGAAAAATCTATGGCTCGTAGAAGAACTGCAAAGCTCTCCAAGATGCCACCACCCATTGGTGATCCTCCCCTAGCTAGGTCCGCATCAAGGATCTGCGTAAGCATGGACATGATCGAGTGATCACATTAAGCTATACAAACATATGAGAATGGCGCACACTACAATGAGTGGGGTAGATGGGTGTTTACGCTTTTGATTCGCGACACATTTTGGTACAGGTCTTAATTAATGCGAAGTTATCATCCGGTGCCTCCCGTTGTGTCTGCTATTGTCCCGATGGGCACTGGCGGAGGCCAAGGGTTTCTCGAGCCCGAGGGGTTTTTCACGGGATTGGTTGTCTTGGTCCTCAGTTTCCTGATTTTTTCCTTCATGTTTTTGTTGCCTTCTGGTCTACATGGCAATTGTCTTTAGACTTGCAAGTTCATAGACGATGGAGATGTGTTGAGGACTGGTGCGAGGTTGTTGCCTTGGATTTAATGCGGTGGGTTCCCCTCTAACGCCGTTGTGCTCTGATACCAAGTATGAAGTTTAGCAGAACGTGGGCGGTTCACAGGGATGAGGTGCGGAGCAAACAATGTTTAGAGGAGTGGGGATGATTGCATTGCACATTAAGTGCCATTTGATGACAAGCGTCGGATCTTTTGAGCATGAGGGATTTCATGGGTCTTGGGCGCCGGTGTTGAGTGACGTGTGTTATGCCGATTGTGAGTGGCCTCTTCAAGGAACTTCCGCTAGAACCTTTGGGAGGGGGGGGGGGGGTTGAGATGATCGATGCGCGGTTCAATCGATATTAAAATTCATTTTAGAAGTCGATAGAAAAGTGTTTAATTAAGTTCGACCATCATAAAAAGTGGTCAAATGTGTTGGAGGCTTTAGGGGGGTAACATTGGAGGCCAAGGGAGGTGGGCAAAATGCTCTCGTTTGTTTCATTGTAAAGTTTTTGGGTTACGAAGTACCCCTTGTAATCAAAGAGTGCGAAAAATCTCAGAAGAGAATTGGCATAGTTTTCCCTCCTTTGTGTTCCACATATCACTCAACTTGGCAATGCTTTCCTGGGTGCTTTCACTTATGGCAAGGGCCAGGGTTAAAGAAAGGGTCACCCCAGACACCTTACAAGAGTGATCAATCCTCAAGAAGCCAATATGTTGAGTAATTTGTGCAAAATTTGCTTCGCAATTTCATCATTTTGCACTAATGTGTATGTAGCTTAAAAGGGAAATGAGACATATGAATGAAGAGAGGAGGAAAGGCAAAAGGGAAAGCACGCATGAGGGGAGGGAAGGGAGGGGCATGTGCATCTCCTAGGAATATAGACTACCAATATGCCAAAAAACAGTATTAAGTTCAGCTGCAATCCATGGGAAATAGTATGCCTCTCCTTGCAAAAGAAAGGTGGTCTGAATGATTTCCTGCACATACAAAAAAGAGAAAAATCTTGTCGAAACAGATATCCACAGGTATCTTGGAAAACAAGGATAAAAGAGAACAAGAGCAATTTCCACTGTACAGATGAAGGAAACATTGTTCAACCACAGGGATGGAGTTAATGTGAGCATAAACGTAAGTGTGCGAGAGAGAGAGAGAGAGAGAGAGAGAGAGAGAAAGAGAGATATAATGAGAGAGAGATAGAGAGCGAGAGAGAGAGAGAGAGAGAGAGAG
>SZWC01002648.1:97146-116517 GCA_023375785.1 Penium margaritaceum
AGCGTGGCGTGCCATGGGAGGAATCGGAGGACCTCATGGAGGTGGCGTCGCAGTGCGACGTCATCTACCAGACACGCATCCAGCGCGAGCGCTTTGGCGACCGCGTGGACGACTACGCCAAGGCGCGCGGCAAGTACATCGTGGACCAGCGCATCATGGGCGCGCTGCCCAAGCACTCCGTCGTCATGCACCCGCTGCCACGCCTCGACGAGGTACGGGCCGAGTGTGAGCTTGCGTTTGAGCTTCGAGATGCAGATCTCCCCCTTGTGTTGCTATGCGTATGCAAGACTGTCATGCCTTGTCGTTGCGCCAAATTTGCCGTAGCTGCTCCCTCCGTCGACATGCGCTTGCTTGCCATGGGGAGTGAAGTGGTCTGCTTGCAAAGGGCATCACTGGCTTGTTCACTGGCTTATGTGGGCTTGGATGCTGGATTCTGAATTGCTCCAGCTACGAAGGGCGTCCACCCTCCATGCCCAGATGCGCAACTCCAGCCTCCAGCCCCTCAGAGCTCATGCTCCTTGACATACACAAACGGCCCCTCCTTCTCAATGTTGTTGCAGATAACGACGGACGTTGACTCGGATCCACGCTCAGCCTATTTCCGGCAGGCCCAGAACGGCCTCTATATTCGAATGGCACTCCTCAAGATGCTCCTGCTTGGGGACAGCTGAGGCTTGGGCCTCACAACAATGTTTGAATGCAAGAGCTTGAGACATTTTGTGGCTTTACCCCCGTGTAAGCTAGCAGTTCTGGCAGCAACTGCCAGATGTAATTGGTGCCTCAAACTGTGTTCTCAAGCAAAGGTGTGCCATAGAAGGCCGGTCTGTTCAAGGATGACGTCGATGAAATAATGTTGGGTAAAGGAAGCTGAGTTTGGGAAAGAGATTTTTTCACACGACAGCCACCAGTTGTGTGGCACCTGAGAGGTCACAGTGTCGCAAGGGGATGAGTAGTCACCAACATTTGAGGAAGGAACTACTTGCAGACCCAATTGATTGATCTTTTGGTACTCGCCTTGGCATGTTTCGACCCTATGCACCAATTGGTGACCAAAATTGGAAATGATTTTAGGGCATGCAGGCCCATGCAAAAACGAACATGAGCTCTGTGTGTGAGTGCGATGCAAGACGGCAAGAATTTGAGTAAGTTTAGAATGCACAACACAAATGAACAAGGGGAGAGTATGAATAAGCCCATAGCGGGCTTGAGTAAGGGTGTTGGCAGCTAGCTGCACCGGTCCCGGCCACCCCCAATGAACCCAAGCGAGTCAGCGGGGAGAGCACACTGCGTGCACCACGATAACAATAACGGTGGTCTCCTAAAGGCACCGGAACAGCTCTTCGAGTGCCCGGGTCTCGACCACCGAGAAAATGGGAGTAGTGCCAGAAAATCTCGAAATCAACGTCTAGACATCACACACGGCTTTCCGGACATCGGAAGAGCTACTACAGCCACCGGGTCTCCTCGTCGCACCGGTACAGTCCACCGGGTGCACGGGTCTCAACCCACCAAGAAAACTCTCGTAGCTCCGGAGAAGCCAACGGGGTTGCCAAAACGCATTGACCGCATCTCGCCGACGCTGTCGTAGGTGATGGAGAAGTCTCGGGACACTCCGGAGGCTCGTCGTGTCGTCACGCCCTCCTCTATCATATACCGCCAACGTGGGTATATAGATAATGCATCAGCGTGAGTCGTGACGGGTGGAAGCCACACAAACCAACGACCAGTGGGAGTACCGAAGTTTCTCTTGCACTCGACTAAACAAAATATCTTCCTGTCCATCGTGGCACATAAAAAAGTATTTCCTAATGGTGGAATCAGTCTGAAAGTTCCCATAATCCTCAAACACTATGGAGAGTGCGGTCTACGCACGCAGTCTCCCAAGGATTGCGGGCGGGATGTGAGATATCCATGGTCTATGAGTAGTCCTTGGTGGACTGTGCCCCGACCTGGCGAACTGCAATCATCAGAAGTCCGACCGGCGCACCCACTACCTGATGATGCAGCTAGCCGTCAGGAAAGGGTGGGCAACCTGCGAAGTGAGCTTCGAGCATGCTTTGCAACTCGCCCGTGCAACATAGCTCCACACTTTGAACCTCGAAGACTTGAATGCCGAAGTTTGGCACTCTTCGGACAGGCAAACTTGTCCGAGGCGATGACTTGACCAGTCGCCACTATATTTGGCAACGATGTAGACATGAGGGCAAGGCGAGCGCCTACTCAAACAAGTTACCCATCAGAGAAGTGATGGTTAGCGATGACCACAGGTGTAACGTGTCGTGTCTCCAGCTCCTGCTCTGAAGTCGTCGTCGGAGTTCGCAGAATGGCGTTCTCAGTCCGCGTCAGGGGTTTACCACCTGCTCTGGCAGGCGGTCCCCTGACGCGAACTGAGAACGGCCAGCAAGGGCTGGCCGCCGGCCAGTTCGCAGAATGGCGTTCTCAAACCGGGGGTTTTTACCTCGAACTCGTGTGTTCCCACGAGTTATTTCGTTTATTTCATGTCGAAGTTCGTCCAGAACGAACTTCGATTTACGTTTTGCCATTCTCGCGCGAAATCGTCGCGTGCGAGGCACGCTGGCAATTTCGCGCCAGCTCTCTGTCGACCTCACCCTCGCTCCCCCTATCCCTCGTCCTTGCTTGCTTGTTTTGCAAGGAGGGCGAGGTGGGGCGAGGGCACGAGGCCACGAGGCCTCACCCTTGAGGCCCTCGTGGCCTCTCAGCCACCGATCGCGGCCTCAGCCTGTCGGCTGGCCGGCCGGTCGCTTGGCCGGCCGCCGGCCGTCCAGCCCGCCGGCAGCGAGCTGGCCAGCGGCCAGCAAAGCGCTGGCCGCCGGCCAGCCTTTGCTGACGCGAGGGGTGGTGCGCAACCACCCCTCGCTTCAGCGACGAGGGAGGGCCGAACCGGCCCTCCCGCTACATTCCTCCCCACTTGTTATGAACCGTCCCGGTTCATGAACAATAAGTAGAATTGTTAGTCAGTGAGTCATCAACATTGTGAAAGAAAACTAATTATTTCAACCACCAGCTAAACATGAACACGTGCATGGTACTTAGACTTAAGCTGTAGCTTGTCGGTCAGCACGGCTAGCGACCTCCCCCCTTTAGGCTGGAGCGTCCGCGCGACAACCATGTTGGGCGTCCCCAACCTCCTATGGTCACTGTCCATGAATGCTGCCCTGTGGGAATGTTGTTCACTTTTTCCGCGTTCAGGTGGTACCTCCTGTCACGCATCGATCTGTGCGAGCTGCAAGCTCGCTCCAGTACTCATTGACCACCCCTGTGGGCAACCGAGATTCGGGCTCCCATGAATTATGTTCAGGTCCACAACCGGCCCAATGAACGAGGTACTCCCTGACAACGCGCGACCGAAGAGTACGCTCTCGGTGCTGGAGTAGACGAAGGCCCTCACATTGGTCGTCGGTAGCCAGGACCGCTGGCGGTGGCTGAACGGTTCCTTCTGCCGTGTATGGAGCTAGCAGGCTCACATGAAACACGTCATGTATCTGCATACTCGGCGGAAGTAGCAATTGGTATGCCATTGGCCCGATGCGTGCCACAATGGGAAACGGCCCAATCCACTTCGGTAGAAGTTTTCTTGCCCCTGGCGACTTCAGCGGAAGGTTTTTAGTGCTAAGCAGCACTTTGTCACCGATGTCAAACGAGACCTCCCGGCAACCTTTGTCAGCATATGTCTTTTTTCGCTGCCGAGCTGCTTGAAGGTGACCCTTCTCCTCTTGTAACAAGAAGTCGATGCACTCGGCAAAGGCTTGAGCGGAAGGAACCTGCCCTCCTGTACTCCCACTCTTCACCAATGAAGAGGATACCGCTGGATGCCGACCACTGTTCAACACGAACGGTGTGAAGTGTGTGGACTCGTTCATCGAGTTGTTCACCGCAAACTCTGCCGGTGCTAGGAATTTGTCCCAATGATGCATGGCAGTGTCCACGTACATGTAGAGCATCTGCTCCAGAGTGCGATTCATGCGCTCTGTTTGTCCGTCAGTTTGAGGGTGAAATGCTGTCGACATTTGGGATTCACTGCCAGAGTATTCGTGCATCTTTTGCCAGAACTTACTAGCAAATGTTCGATCTCGATCGGAGATAATGCGCAATGGCAAGCCGTGGTACTTTACGACACCCTCAAAGAAGAGACGAGCGGTCTCTTCTGCGTTCACGTCAGTGGTTGTAAGAATGAAGTGTGTCATCTTCGTCAAAAGATCCGCAACCACTAGTATTGCATTGTGGCCACGGGCCGTGTCCGGAAGACCAGTAATGAAGTCCATGCTGACGCACGCCCATGGAGTCCCAGGAATGGGAAGCTGTTGGGGGAGTCCATCAGGCTTCTTGTTACTAGCCTTACTACAAAGACATGGGTCGCATGTCATGCAATACTTACGGACATCAACACTCCACCCTGGCCACCAATAGTGGTCCGAGAGTGCCTGTCCGGTCTTTTGGGGTCCCACATGACCTGCCACCGGCGGGTCGTGGAACTGGGAGATAACCTTTGCTCGAAGGTCTCCCGAGTTTGGCACAACAACTTGTTCTCCGTGCCAGAAGATTCCTGCGGCCTCCACCAAGCCGTACCTGTCCAAAATTTGAGAGTCTTGAAATTAAGAATCCACACAGTATCCCATCCGGATCTTATTCACAAAACCGTTGTAATAGATAATCTCTAGTGGTGGTTGCCGCAGAGGTGCAGGGGGATCTGGTGGTTGTACTGTTGCTGTTGCAATGGCCATAAAACACCCACTGACCTCGGTGGTTGCTTTAATTTCCACAGGCTGTCGGCTTAGTGGATCGGCCACATTGATGCGTCTTGGCTGATATTCCCATGTGCACGAGAATCGACTCAGGTATTCGCTCCAACTCGCCTGTCGTCTTGACAGGTCCGGTTACGTTTGGAGAAACACCAATGGATTATGGTCGGTCACGACCGTCACACCCCCTTCAGCACCCTCGAGGTAGCAACGCCACATTTTGAAAGCGTGTACTACCGCAAGGAGCTCTTGATCCCCAGCTGTGTACCGTGTTTCTGCGGGAATGAGCTTCCAGCTCTCATACGCAACTGGGTGACCGTTGTGCATGAGGACGGCTCTGAGTCCTACTACCGACGTATCACATCGAACCTCCCACAATTGCGATGGATCCGGAAGAGCTAGGACGGGTGCCGTGGATAGGGGCTCTTTGACCTTGAGAAAAGCGTTTTTGCAATCAGGTGTCCATTCCCAACGCACGTCTTGACGCGTGAGCCTGGTTGGCGGTACTACCAGGTTGGTGGTCAAATACCCTTGCATAAACCGTGGAAAGTGGTTTGCAAGGCCGAGGAAAGACCGTATCTGCCCAACATTCTCGGGACGTGGCCAGTCCACAACAGCTTGGACCTTTCGTGGGTCGGCACGGATGCCGTCCTTCCGATGATGTGTCCAAGGTATTCGAGCTCATCTTGTACAAACTTGCACTTGCTCACTTTCGCATAGACCTTCTGTTCCCAAAGGATTGCAAGAACTTCGCGTAGATGTTCTATATGCTCTTCCATTGATTTGGAGAGAACCAGGATGTCGTCCAGGTAAACCAAGACAAACTGTCCAAGTTGCTTGGCAAACGTTCGGTTCATTTCTCCTTGGAAGGTTGCCCGGGCATTCGTAAGCCCGAAGCATAACACTCAGAACTAATAGTGTCCCATGTGCGTTCGAAATGTGCTTTTGGGCACATCGTCTTCCGTGATGCGGATTTGTTGGTACCCTTGAGACAAATCCAAGGATGAAAATAGTTTTGTGCCTTGGAGTTGGTCAAAAAGGTCCTCAATCCACGGTAAGGGGAATCGATTTTTCACCGTCAGCTTGTTCAACGCTCGGTAATCCACGCACATGCATAAACCACCGTCCTTTCTGTTCACAAAAAGGATCGGCGCACTGTACGTCAAGCTACTGGGCTCGATCCACCCCTTTGCAAGGTACTCTTTGATTTGGCGTTCGACCTCTTGCCTTTCTGCTGGACTAAGGCGATACATGGGTCTGAACTAAGGAGTCACCTCCGGTTAGAGCAGAATCGTGTGGCCCATGTGTCCTTCTGGTGGAAACCCAGCCAGTGGGTCTTGGAATACATCCGAGAACTCCGCCAATAGAGGTTTGATCTCTTGTGGCGTGTCTTTCGTCATGTCGTCCTCCACTTTCTATAGCTGAGCCAAGAAGTATCGAAAACCTTGTCGAATACGTCTATTGACTTGCATTGCGGACAAGCTGGCATGGACTTTGAGCCGGGTCAGTGATAATTCCGTACTCGAAATCAACGTAAAGCGACATTGTCCTTTTCGGAGGATCAAACGCTTTGATTAAAAGCACATAAGTGCCTTGTTTTCATGGAGCCAAGGATCGCCTAGCACCATGACAAACGGCTCAAGAAGGTTGAGTACCTTCAACGTGACACTCTGTGTGTACCCTTGAATACAATTTTTTGCTTTACAAGTCCTGACCACGGGTACCGTACGGTTGTCACCGACAACAACTACGCCATTCGATGGCTCGTACCTCAAGCCAACCTGTCGGGTAAAGCCAAGGCTAACAAAAGAGTCATCCCCTCCAGTATCAGCAAGTACGTTCACGGGAGCACCAGCTAGGTATCCTTTGAACTGCATCGTCATGTTGCCCCCACTCTTCCGAGTGAACAGACTCGATGACGGCAAGCCGAGTTTGTGATAAACACGAAATCTGTACGACGGGCATCGCAACTCCCATGATTCACCCACTCGAGTCCACATCTTGTGGGCACGTGTGAATTCGGCTAGCACCTTCCAGTCTTTAAATTTGACTGGGTCAAAATCATCGATTAAAGGTACTGCGAACGTGATTGAACTCATTGCTTTTAGGGCGTTTGCTTCAATCACTTTGTCACAAAACTCTTACACAGTGGTCGGTGTCGCCACCACTAAGCATGTACGATCATGCATCTCGTCCGGAGATGCAAGGTTTAGTGGGCAATGTCGGTCAGCAAGTGTAGAATGCGGTTCAACAAGAGGAGAAAAGACAACAGAGAAATTTGAACTCATCAAAAACTCAAATTGTTGAACATCCTCATCTGAAAACATGAACCCACACTCGTGATCCAGTTTTACCCCTGAGTGGTCCCCACTGACGTCACTCAGGGGTGGGGAAAGCCCGCCCCACGGCCCAGTCCGTTACTACGGTCGGGCCCATTGCCGCGACCGCGACCCTGTCCACGGCCCTGTCCGCGGCCTCTTGCTGCACCATCCCCACGAGGTGCTACTATTGCAGCTAACGCCGCGTCCTCTTGTCCACCCCCAGCAGCCTGAGGGCACTGAGCCCTAAAGTGGCCCGGCTCCATGCAGCTGTGGAAGAGCCCTTCGCGGAAGGATGTGTTGCGATGCTCACGCGCCGCCTGTAGCTCGTCATTCTTGCGGCTGCGCTTGTTGTTGGGGCCCTTGTATCCACCAGCCTTCTTGGCTGGAGGGTTTACAGGCTGCTTGCCCTTGGCCCCGCCTCGCTGTCCAGCTGACCCACCAGCCCTTGCAGCGTCCATGCGCATGTCGCGGCCTTGCTGTGTACGTGCGTTTGGCCGTGCATCAGAGTAGTGCTTTGGGTTCGCCGAATACACTTCGCTCATGTAGTCGCGCAACGCCCTCCAGCTTGTCTAAGCTTAGCCAGTGGCTGTCGTGGTGGTCTTGTCCTTCAGCTTCTCGCTGGCGAGACCATCACGCAAGTACTCCAGCAGCACGCACTCCGGATACTTAAAGGTCTGAGTCCCATGGCCCTCAGTGAAGATTTTGGCTTCTTCCACGAGTGCGGCGAACTTGTTCAAGTAGGATTCGAGCGAGCTACCCAGCTGCCTGAAGTCCTTGATCTTGTGGAAGGCGCGTTGCGCCTCCTCACGTTGGGTGTACTTCTGGCGCATGATCGCGCAGAAGGCCTCCCACGGCATGGGCTACCACTCGAGGTGCGGCTGCTACGCAGTCCCCTCCTTGACCACATAGTTGAAGAGTTTGTCTTCAAGCCGCGTTGTGGCAAGGTCGCACCACTGGCTGAGTGGAGCCTTGTGGACACGTAGGACGTGCTCCATGGGGTTCAGCCAGTTGGTCAGCTACACGCCCTTCCGGAAGATCTACACACTGTGGAGGAAGGACGTGTTCATGACCGACCCCAAAGTCGTCGAGGTAGGCAAGTCGTCAATGCCACCGGCAGTGGCATCCGCAACTGCGGCACGCTGCGCTTGCTGCTGCATCCGCACCTGGGTCACGCTTTCCAACGCCTTGTCGAGGTTGTTGCATCGGCGGCTTGCCTCATGGGCGGCCAAGCGTTGAAGCTGGCGATCACGGTCAAGGTCCGTGATGCTGTGCCCAACGTGGGCTAGCAGGTTTGCGAACGCAAACTTGAGCTCTGATGTCGTCAGAGCATCGGCAATAGCCTCCAGGGCCTCGCGTTGTCCGTGCACCCTTACCCACTGCAAGAGGGTACGGTTCGCGTACACGCCTCCAAGGAGTCCCACCTTTTGGAGGAGACTATCCTCGGCGATGACGCTCGAGTGGACGCTGCCTTGTCCCATTGCGGCCGCATCGTAGGAAGGAGGGTCTGCCCCTATTCCTCCGAGTGGTGCCGTATCTCCATCATTGGTGGTGATCTTGAGTCGGCCTGCGGCCTCGGCAGCAAACTCTGCGAGCCTACGACGGTCATCGCGAATTGCCTTCGTGGCGACGTCGTCCGGATTGTTCTCGCGGGAACTTCCCATGTGGCTGCTTTCAGCGCCCTTGCTGCTCTCGGCAGTCTCGCTGCCGTCGGCAGCTTCAGGCGATGCGGCGGGCGTCTTCCCCTTCTCGAGCAATCGGCTCGAGTTCGTTGCACGACGATGGCGATGGTCATGATCCTCGTCGCCTTCGCCATCATCGGCGTTGTGCTCTTCGTCGGGGTATCCCCTCGGGAAATCCTCCTCCATCGCGTCGTCTGTCGCGTGGGGGTCACCCACGTGCGCGTCAACGTGCTCGTCGAGCACCTTTTTGGCCTCCGCACGCTGCTCGGTATCGCCGAGGTTGGCGTCGGTTGCCTTCGGCAATACGGTTGCCCTTGGCGGTACGGTTGCCTTTGGGTTGGCAACCGTGCTCACGGTGGCGGCTCCCAAAATTTGGAGTCCGCCGAGAGCTCGTGGTGAGGCCGTCACCACCTTGCCCTTGTTTGTCTTGGACGGTCCGACACTCGCCATCTTGTTGTTCGTGCAACTAGCACGTGAAGGTCGTTGTGAGGATCACCCCACAACTTAAAGGAGGAATTGCCTCATACAATGTAGCTCTCACGATCGGTGAGGCAATTTCAATTTGAACTTCTGTTTTCCTAGGCCGCCACGTCGGCACAAGGTCGTGTGTTTAGAAAAAAGTCCTCCTAAGCCGTGACTCACGGCACTTGGTAGCAACTAGGATCTAGGAAAACAGAAATTAACAATATAGGGGAGTAACAAGAAGTGTGAGTACCGCTCACAAAACTAGGAAAAAGAGCAAGAACACAAGCAAGTACAAGGTCAAGAGAAAAAAAAGTCTAGTTTTTTTTTTACTTCTTGTCTTCTTATCTTCTGGTCTTCCTTGGTCTCTTCTTGCATCTTCTTGGTACGTCTCGCGTCCCTTGGTGGCGTCCTCCTTGAGCCGGCGGCGTTGGGGGAGCCGCCAAAAGTCCCCAAGGTGTAGTCCTCCCTCTTTTTAGAACTTCATCAAGCTTTGAGAGCCCCTGGCCTTGGGAAGACGTGCTGTCCCAATTTCTTGGTTGAAGGAGGGAGGGAGGGAACCTTGAAGAGAGGGGAAAACTTGGTGGTTTGGCGGTGGGCACTCTTCACCCCGTCCCCAAAAATTCCCTTAGGTCCCCTGGAGGTGAGGAGAGGCTGTGGAAAAGAAGCCCCAAAAAATAGAGCTCTTCCCTAGCTTCCTAACGCACTTTACGACGCTTCAAACGGTGAAGCGTAGATGCCATAGTCCCTTCTGGTGTTTCTGTTGTTGCTTGTAGCTGTTGGCGGCGTTTTATCTATGTCGTAGCCGCCGTTTCCGTCGAACTCTTGGTCGCGAGGGTCGTCTGGCTCTGAGAACCATTGTAACGGGCTGAGTCTCTAGCTCCTACTCTGAAGTCATCGTCGGAGTTCGCAGAATGACGTTCTTAGTCTGCGTCAGGGGTTTACCCCCTTTGCGGGACTGAGGGGCAATCGTCATCAATGACCCAGAGCAGGGAGACTCAAATATTTTGAGTCTCCGGAGGCCCATATCCGTTTTTGCCTCAAACTCGTGTGTTCACATGAGTTATTTTGTTTATTTTATGTCAAAGTTCGTCGAGAACGAACTTCGAGTTACGTTTTGCCGTTCTGGCGCAAAATCGTCGCGTGCGAGGCATGCTGCCGATTTCGCGCCAGCTCTCTCTCTCGACCTCACCCTCGCTCCCCCTATCCCTCGTCCTTGCTTGCTTGTTTTGCAAGGAGGGCGAGGGGGGGCGAGGGCACGAGGCCACGAGGCCTCGCCCTTGAGGCTCTCGTGGCCTCTCAGCTGCTGATCGGGCTGAGGCCGCGATCGACGGCTGGCGGCTGGCCGGCCGGTGGCCGGCCGGTCGCTTGGCCGGCCGCCGGCAGTCCAGCCAGCCGGCAGCGAGCTGGCCGGCGGCCAGCGAAGTGCTGGCCGCCAGCCAGTCCTCGCTGACGCGAGGGGTGGTGCGCAACCACCCCTTGCTTCAGCGAGGAGGGAGGGCCGAACTGGCCCTCCCGCTACAGCAGGATTATCCACCGGTAAATTGCGTTAGCGCGAGACTCCGACCTGACGTGAAGCTTTCATCTTGTACACCACCGTAACGGTGATCTTTCGAGGGCCCATGTGTTTTGGGAAAGGATAACTTAAAAACAATACTACTAAATAGGTTAGTGAGGGAATGAGAGAACTCTCCTAGTGACGTTCACTGTGACAGATCACACTGTGGTGGATACAACGTAGCAGACGACGCTTGAGTTGGTGGAGAGACGGCAAAGATATGCATAGATGAATGAAGAGTTCAACTAGGAAACAACAAACAAGTGCATATGTCCAGTCTCACCTACTTGCATCCAACCGACGGGCGAAGTCCAACCAACCGGTCAGAAAATAGGCTAACCCGACTGCAACCTCCAGAACAACAGCAAGAGGGAACACGACAAACTGAGATTGCCAGGAAGCTTCCTAGCACGCTTGCCACTGACTAGGCGTCATCGCCTAGTCAGCTTGCGGCGTCAACATAGGTCGGACGCGAAACGGCAAGGGTTGGGTTAGGCGACACAAACAGTGTCAATTGTGCTTCCATAAACAAACAAATGAAGAGAGAAAGGACAGCTGACAAGAACACAACATACTTGCTGCGTCTCACAGCAAGTGACGCACGCGTAGTGTCAGTTTGTCCTAAAACCGGCCCAAAACCATTGTTTTGGCGATAAACCTGTGCACAGGTATACAAACGCATCACTGTCTGAGCTTACACATGCAGAATCTCGAGCCCAACGCTACGACTGGTCACACGCACAAGTCCAACATTGATTGGTGGATAGACAATGCAAAACATACAAGTCGGGCTCGAGAGCCAGTCCACCGAGAAAACTCTAGCGTCTGCAGAAAAACCGGAAAGGACCCAGGCAAGCACCCAAGATGTTCTGGCAGCTGTCTGGCAGTTGCTAGTGCATGGAGCCACCACTCATGGGTGCTCTGGCGCCAGCTGCGTCCGCAATAGGGATCATCTCGGCATGCTCTCCAGTACTGCTGCATCATACCACCAGTGTGGGGTATACAAATAACCGCCACGGTCGTCGCTCGTGACAGGTAGAAGCCACACAATACTAGCGACACAATTGTAACACTCCCCCTGGCTGACACAGTCGTCACCACAATGACGAGTGAGGGGCTACACTCACTTTTTGCCACAAACACCAGCCACAATACAAGGTCTCCTTGTGACATTGGTGTTACTCACCAAGTGGCCGTGTCTCAACTGTGCAAGACATAAATCACACAGCCACATGCCAAACATCATCACAAGAGGAATATAGAAATAAGGTCTCCTCATGACCTTGGAACATGTCTCTTGGGTCCGAGTCTCGACCACACCTACTTGCATGCATGGAACATGTATAACACATGGAGGCAATGGGTCTCCACGTCACATCGGTACAAGTCACCAGGTGCGCGGGTCTCGACCAGCATAACCTCAATCAGAGTATCGTGTTAGACACAAACTAACCACGTTGTCCTTATAATGGTGTCAGGCCAAAGCCCACACACCAAAACTCCCCTTGGGCTACAGAGACTGACAGCACAAGCAAAGCTGATGGCTGCTCCCAACACAATCCCTAAGGAGGGAGCATGGCTTCCCCATGACCACATACCCCGACACAGCAATAGCAAGGGTGACGATGATGTTGGTCGGATGTGCTCGCTCATAGCCTCACTCAGGACCACCGTGGTCGTTGTCGTTGTTGTTGCTGTCGTAGTCATCATTGATGTCGTCACCTTCTACTGTGACTGGTGCAGCGCTGAGGGCCTGCTCCAACTCACTCTGCATCCTCCATGGTAGATGTGAATGTAGGGGTGACTGTTGTAGGCTCATCTGATGCCACGAACACAACCACCACTCGGTTGTTGACAGTGTGGGTCAAGGTAACGGCTGCTCCTGCACAGGCCAATGTTGATTAAGCATCTGGTGATATCGCGTCCTCCAACTGTCGGCGCAAGTCCGACCGTCTCCACACTACACCGTGGAACGTCCACTCAACAGCCTTGAGGCGCGTGTACACATCCTTGACGTCTACTATCGCTACCCAACGACCCGCGGTGTCTGCGGTGCTTTTACGTGTACTCGCTGCATGCAACTGAAGCGTGAGGTCCTGTAGGTGCTTGTCCACACATGCCACAATATCCTCTTGGTTACGAAGTGTAGAGTGTAAACGCTCAAGCGCAGGGGCCCGCTCGGCTGCTGGTGCATCAACTAGTCCTCGAGTTGCATCCTAAGCGATGGTTGCGCCTCCACAGATAGCTACCACAATGGCGCTAGCCATAGTAGAAGTGCCGGAAACCACGACATCTCCTACCTGTCTGGGTACCCCCTTTGCATGTGTACCTACAATGGCTGATGTTGTGGCTGAGGGAGCGTCTACCCCCTGCAGAGGCCATACCGTCTGCTAGAGGAGTGATGACCATCATGGTGTTTGCACCAATAAGGGCGTCCACTGCCGACGTCCCGTCAGTAGCAGTGACTGCAACTGCTGCTACTGTCACGACGTTGATGGCTGTCGACAAGCCCACTGCCTGGACGTCTGCTCCACATGTGTCGGGTGTCACCGCCACTGCTACTACTACCCCATCCACTGGTGCTACCACACATGCCTCTGTGGTTGTGGTCTGTACTACGTCAACTACAGTCTCCATCTCCATCTCCATCTCCATCTCTACGTCTGCCTCTGACTCCACGTCAGACCACTCGTCCGTCTCCGACTCCACGTCGGACCACTCCTTGGATGTCTCGTCCTCACTGAGAGCGTCCTGTCTCTAAACAGCGTCTGTCGCATCCCTCCTGCACTCTCCGGTGGTCTTTGGCGAACACTCCATCCTCCCCTCGACCGACGCACCGGTAGAAGCTACGAAGGGAAGCCACAACAACCCTGCGACTTGGAACGAGAGAGTCATTATGTGGTGATGTTTGCCACTGTTGTGACTATCGCTGCCTCCTTGCCACGCCAGTCTGCTCATCTCCGGAGCTTCGCGCGGGTGAGTGCACACTACCCTTGCTCCCACTGGCACAAGGCCACATGGGGAGGTTTACGATCAAAGCACAGTCTCTCAGACGTACTACGACGCCGTCACGAGGACCGCCACCACCACGCTAGTGGTGCACTGCTATGCGACTCCTACGCGATTGCTATACTGTTATCGCGCAGCTAGTGTAATGTGCAACCTCAAGTCGCCTTCGGTGCTGTTGCTGCTGACGCTGCTGCCTACGGCCACCGTCAATGCCGACGGCGGTGGTCCACGCCACACTTCCAGCGGCTGGTAATGGTGCTAGCGGTGCCGTTGTGGCTGCGGCTGCTACTACTACACCGGTCGTTGTTACCAACGGATAGCTGTGACCCCCGGCCACCCCCCTTTTTTTGTTTTCTTTTGTTGCCACCTCCTCGTGTGCCCCTTTTGGCGTTATTCTAGGGTGCCCCACTCGAGGAACCCCCCTCTGTTCTCTCCCCTCCCTTTTCTTGTGTGTGTGCAGGCTCAAGCCTTGCCTGGAGCGAACTCGTCCAGCGAGCTCGTCCAGAGTCAACACAAGTCGGAAGGGAAATAGCAAGGGTTGGGCTAGGCAGCACGAACAGTGTCAAATGTGCTTCCATAAATGAACACATGTAGCGATGAATGACAACTAACAAGAACACAACATGGATACATGTCGCGGCTCACGGCACGTGACGCATGCGCAGTGTTAGTTTCTCCTAAAACCGGCCCAAAACCATTGTTTTGGCCATAAACCTGTGCACAGGTATCCAAACGCATCACTGTCTGCGCCTAGAGATGCAAAATCTTGAGCCGGACGCTACGACTGGTCTGGCATCAATCAGTGGACAGACAATGCAAAACATGCAAATCGGGCTCGAGAGTCAGTCCACCGAGAAAATTCTAGCGTCTGCAGAAAAACCGGAATGGACCCAGGCAAGCACCCGGGATGTCCTGGCAGCTACTGGTGCATGGAGCAGCCACTCATCGGTGCACCGACGCCAGCTACGTCCACAACAAGGATCATGTCGCCGTGCTCTCCAGTAGTGCTGCTTCATACCACCAGTGTGGGGTATACGGATAATTGCCACGGCCGTCACTCAGGACGGGTGGAAGTTACACAAACCAATATGACACGGATACAAGCTCCTTGGTTGTTCGAATGAAAAACCGAAAGTAGTGTCAGGTGCAGAAACATTAACTCCACGATACTGTATCATGAACGTGCAAGGATAGTGCCGCTATGAAAATGGACCCCGGGGGGTTATCACGGAGAAAACACAGGAGAGCACGTGAGGGCGCGCCGGCTGGTGATGACGCTACGAAAGCAGCCGTCAAGTGTCCTGACATACCGGTGATCTATGACGACAAGTCTAGAGGTCACGGTGAATCTCACACACCAACACTTCCCCACAGACACCGGTCACCACGAGCAAGGAAAGGTCACAAAATGATGGCAATCACAGTGCGGTGCAAGAGGCATGAGACAAGGCCGTACAAGAGCTGTTGACGGACAGAGGAATTTGCAAGAGCACGGTGCGAATCAGGTAGCACCATGAGCATATGCCAGAAGCCAAACATTGCACAACGCAAACTTGAACTTGCCACTTCAAAGCAATTCAGTGAGGAAGTCTACATGTTGCTACTGCATGTTGACACCCACGATACAAACATTGCCATGTGAAAAATTCTCGCGTACAAAGTGATGCTCAATGTTGACGTGATGTTTGCACGTGTGACACATCCCATCATGTTTTGTTGTGCGTCGCGTGCTCTCATTGTCATAGCTAATGGTTATATAGCGGATGGGTTGGCCCAACTGCCTTCACAACCAGATGCTCTCACAGACCCCAACCCCCAATGGGACATACTTAGCCTCAGTTGAGCTTCGTGCTACGCAACCCTGCTTGCCACTCTTCCATGAGACATCAATACCACCGACAAGGAAGATGAAGCCGGACCGGCTGTGTTCATCATGATCATGGGCCCAATCACTGTCAGTGTACCCGTCAACAATGGCAGACAGCTGCGTGTGAAAGCGTAGGCCCAGACATGGGGTACACACAACATACCGCACCACGCACAAAGTAGCCTCCAAATGGAGCTGACGCAGATGTTGCAAGAAGTGCAACAAGAAGTTCACAACAAAGGCAGCATTTGCGCGCGTCGTGGTCCCGAGGAACATCAGGGAACTAACGACTCAAACGTACGTCGTGACATCGACAGGCTCCCCCAGACCACATGAGAAGCCTGTGCCCAGCGGGAGTCGTAGGCGTACATGCAAAAGAGATTGCGGCCAACAGATCAGCAAAATGCTCCCCCAACGACTTGACGTAACCAGCCTGATACATATGATGTATGCGACGCTAGGGACCATACTCAATCTTCATCCCCAAGAGGACACGAGCTGGACTCAGATCCTTCATTCTGCACGGAGTCTGGAGGAGATCCTTCACAACCTAGACAGCCTGAGGGTCGGGGGACACAATGAAGGGATCGTTCACATAGACCTGGACATCGATGAAGGGTGCAGAGGGGGCATTCACGAGCAATGTTGGGTCTACTATGCTACGGTGATACCCGGCCCACTCCAAGGCAGCAGAGATCTCAAGATTCGAACAACTCGGGGATTTTTTCAAGCCATTCAAGGCCTTTTGGAGGCACCAGACTCTCTCTATGCCGTCCTTGAACCCTGGAGGCTGGACGAGATGGATCTCTTCCTCGAGATTGCCATGCAAGAAAACATCGTTGACGCCCATCTGGTGGAGCTCACAATCATGTTGTGCCACCTGACTGAACAAGGCCTTCACTGTGGTGTACTTGCCAACAAGGGCAAAGGTGGCATCAAAGTCCACACCAAGCACCAGGCACGAGGCACCAGGCACTAGGCACCAGGTCCAAGTTTGACTATGACATTGAGTACCGGCCTGGAAGAACTCATCCGGTGGATACTCTAATTTGGGGGCCATATTTAATGGTTGAGATCGGTACGTTACTCATTGAACGAGATCCGTACCTCGCGAGGCTGTTCGCGAAAGGTTGCGAGGAGTTTGACGACCCCCATTAGCAATGGCAATTCACCGGTTCGCGCCAAAAATTGCTTGTGAAGCGGCAGTCTTCGTCGCTGATGATGGTACGTAGCACGGCGTGCACCCGTGCAATCTAGTTTTAAACTTCCACACTGTCCATTATGCAGTGACGATGGTCATCGTTGGAATGAAGTGTGAAATTTTAGAAAATCAGTCCACCATGATGAGGATGGCTCCATGCCCCTCTGGAGTGGCGGGCAGTCCCGTCACAAAATCAATGGTGATCCATCCTTACAACGACTGGCAAACTGAGCGGACCAATCAAAGGCTCAAAAAAATCTTCCGCACTTTACGCAAGCCTCACGATACTGATTGGGCTGTAAAATTACTGACCGCCGAACTCGTGTATGATTTCGCCAACTTGTAAAATACCTTTCAAAGTGGTCTACGACAATTTTGCCGCTATACAACCTGGATCATTGAGTCAAAGCAACATCCCCGCATCCAATATCCTCTATGGGGACCTCGCAAGCGTGTGGGAAGAAACACGACAAACCCTTGCGAAGACTCAAGCAGTTATGAAACAAGCAGTCGACCAACATCGCAGCAATGACGTGTTGAGCGCTGGCAAACGTGTCCTCCTTAGCTCTACCAATTTCAAACTTTGCGAAGCTCAAATCGCGGTGGTTGGGACCGTTTGAGATCGAGCAAATTCAAACCCCAGTCAACGCTTTACTTTGAATATCTTACAACATGGCAATTCATCCTGTCTTCCACATTAGCAAACTGAAGCACTACTGGGATCGCATCACGAACTTCCTCAACAGAACAGTCGCATCCCCACCTCCTGTACAAGTGGATGGGGATACGAAGTACTCAATTGAAGATATTCTCAGACATTGACGCCGTGGCAAATCAACCAAGTATCTGGTCAAGTGGCACGGTTACAACGCCGCCACAACAGCTGGGAGCCCTACAACAACCGCTTATGCAAGCTTACTGGGACATTGTGACTAGAAGGGGGGGAGGTGCTACGCATGTGACAAACACGAGTCCCTAAACTCCGCGAGTGGGCATTTATATCCTTACATTTGTGGCCCACCGCGTGACGGCTCAGATTTTTACGCCGTCGAGCCGAGGGCATTTCGGCTAACTCCCCCGGCCTCCGGTTTTCCCCTCCATAAGTTCCCGACAAGTTCGACCACCTTCCAGAATGGTCGACAAAAGTGTCGCGAACTACATCCATGATTCAATTTTTTTGGTCTAATTCTCGACGACACAAGAAGTTTATAAAGAAGAACCTCGATATTCTTGAAGCCCCCCGAATTCTCCGCGGAGCTTCTCGTAGCAGCCACTCACGGCGAGACTTCAGACGCGTCACTCGGCCTGAGCAACAAGGACCCAACATATGCCTCATTCTAGTTCTCGGAATTGTATGTTTGTATTCGAATCAATCAAAAACTGTAATTTAAATGCAGTTATTTCTTGAAGGGCCAAATAGCTCAGATACCCATAAAACGCCAAGTGTGGCTCTAATCCGCCCGGTAGCATCAAAAATAATACTCAAAAGCCCAGTCGAAAATCATGCTCGCTCGCGGCATGCGTCGACGGGCGAGCATGAAAACATCTTGCATGCGAACATCGCTCCCTCGCGATCGAGCGAAAACGCCCCTCTTTCGTTTTGGTTAACTTTTTGTAAACGCAAACCTATGATTTTAACACAAACTGCATTCAAACCATACCCCGAATTACATTGGAGGTTTTAGGGTTTTATTTTTGCGCGGGCTCCTGCTGGGCCCCGCGGTAGCGGGCCCAGCAGGTTCCCTTTCAACGCATGGTGAGTCTCGAACTCCCCTCAAAATTTAAACAAACCTCCCCCCGCTAGTATCACAAACCCTTCAACGAAAGGGTTTGTGATACTAGCGGAGGGTGCCACATACCATGCGTCGTCAGCGCATGGCATGTGGTCTCGGCATGCATTTTTGTCTGTTTTCTTTGTTATTGGCGTGGCGGTAGCGGCGGCTGATGGGTAGTTAGGTTATTTCTCGCTCGACGACGGGCGAATCAGTTTTATATTTCTACTATTCGGGTATATGGTGATCGAACCCTTTATTGAATGCAAATCATCCCTTTCCTCAAATCGTCTTTTGTCCTTGTGAACCACTCATACTCCTCTCGGCATAACAGAAGTACACCCACTACTAAACATAGTTTATCGATTTTCTCTCAATTCCTCAAATCATTTTCTAATCCATAATTCACCCACGTGAGCCATCCAAGTTCTTCTCGGTGTAGCATGACGGACATTGAAAGTCAAAAGTGCGCATCTGGAAGTGAAGTTGGGTTAGGAAATCTGGTGGAGTATCTTTTTAGATTTCGTCCTTTGTGCTGCACCTCGCTAATTTACTTGGACTTGTTTTCGTGGGTGGTCTCGTGGAACCGCGGCTGAGGGACGAACAGGCGCGACAGCATACAGGCGTCGTGCTTCAGTTGAGCTGGGTGACTTCGATCGTGCGCATTTCCTCCACGCGATTGCTCGGCAGCACCTCCCGAACGCTGCTTCGTCGAGCTCTCACGACCAGTCTTCCGACGCCA
>SZWC01002648.1:145354-213320 GCA_023375785.1 Penium margaritaceum
TACTTCTCTGAATCCATTCTTCTTCACTCTACTTCGCAGTGCCGCGCTTTGCTTCATTGATCATTGTGGTCCGAGATAGAAGCAGGCTGACAACGCCCTCCACGTACAGAAAGTGCATGTCGCCGTTCAAGAAATCATTTGCTGCTCTTGGTCTGCTGCGTCGACGGCTTGCTTCCAATCCTGCTGTCCCTTCTGCTGCTCATGCTCCTGCCGCTACTGCAGCTGCTGCTGCTGGTGGTGGTGCAACTGCAGCTTCAGCCGGTGGTGCTGGTGCTGGTGCTGGTGCTGGTGCTGGTGCTGGTGCTGGTGCTGGTGCTGGTGCTGGTGCTGGTCCTGCTAGTGCTGGTGGTAAGTTAGCGGGTTCCCGTCGTGCGCTGCCGACCGCACCAAGCGTCGAGTTCCCCTCCGTGTCCTCGGCCTTGGCATCAAGCAAGGCCTCCACGTTTTCCATACGTTAGGAATTCACGACCGCAAACATGCAACACCACCGCCTACGACGCAACCGTCGTGAAGCGCAGCGCACCTGCCACACAGCCCGAAGAGACGCTGTTGGCAGATTTATCCGCCGTTCCCTTGCTCGTAAGTTTAGAGATTACCGCCAACGAAATCGCGCGCGAATAGGTTCGACATGCTCATGGGGCACAAGTCAAGGGTGAAGTGTGCTTCGGCAACACCTTGGGCAGCAAATTTTTCGTTCTTCTGAGTCCCGAGAAGTGAAACTATGTGCGGCTCGAGGGTCTTGGTGGGTAACCACGACATTCCACTCTTTTCGGGTTGTCAAGTCGCTTATGTAAGGGTTTTTTGCAACCTCCTCTTTTTTCATTCAACTCTGGACAGTTGGCTGCTGATGTGGAGAGGTTTCATTCTCGAGCAAGAGAACGCATCCAAGAGTCGTTTTGGTAGTTATGAATTGAGGTGAAAAATCCAAATGAAAAATGATCGGCACTTGACTGCAAAGATAGTGAATTGGAATCATTAAATTGCAATCGCATTCCTTTGAAATGTGTGGACAAGGGAATGAGCGCAATCATCTACTCATTACTCGAATCGCATGACGACACAACTAGATTTTAAATTTGAAATATCAAACCGTCATGAAAGCAACAGCCACTTCACAGCAATCAACCCTCGTTGGTTTTCAAAATTTTCTATTTAAGTTGTGAAACATGCGTGGAAACCACCTCTCCAAGCCATGACAGTGGTAACGAGAACATTTAATATTCTATAAGTTTTTGTCGATATGTGAACTATGTTGTCAACCCACCGGCAACAAGCTGGCACTTGTCTGTTCCTCCGTACAAACTTGTCTTTCACTGCACTATGTGAAAATTTCACACACATTTGTGTACGTGTCTTGTGACGTCAGCTAGCCGCACATGATTTCACTTCTCGGCGGCCAGAAGAGAACAAAACATAAAAGCGGGGAAGTGACCTTTTTGGACCAAGAGATCAGTCAAACTTCAAACCGGTGGAAGGGCAGGGCAGAAAAGGGGAAAACTTTTGTTAAAAAAATGGATATGGGTGTTTGAGACGACTTCGTCTATAGAGCCATACACTAGGATGGCCCCAGGTGCCCACCGAGCGCTTCTGATGGGTCGTTTTCCAACTGGTGCTTGTGTTTCCCCGTGGTTGGGCCCAGCAAAGCCTACAAAGCACATGGGGACCAAAAAGCCACCAAAGTAGCAGCTTCCATAAGGGAACCCAGTGGGAGAGATTTTGTACCAGGACCATCTCAAAAACAAAAAAAAACATGGGGAGTGCCAGCCCCGATGTGGTCTAGCCCAATCGAGCCCACTCTCTTCAATGGACGTGGGCAGACTTGGAGGGATGGCATGGAGGAATCATTGTGAGTCAACGTCCGAAAACTTCAATTTCGTACGTCCATACCAAACACATTGTCAAAGGGCATAACAACCCTTCTATCTATTCTGCAAGGGGGTGAGGAATGCCCTACCCAGTGCCAAAAGAATAACACCCCCCCACCCAGTGGCTCAATAAACAGCCTGACTCCCCACTCGCTTCACCATGCTCAATCAACGCCATGCGCCACAGATCGAGCAAGGCGAGGTGGGGCATGTCAACGCCCCTCATGATTCTTGCTCCCTTTTGAGAATCTACATCGAGCAATGACCTCTTTCTTTTATTCTTTGACTTCCAAGCCCCCTGGTTTGATTTAATGTTTCCTTTGGTTTTTGCAAGCAGAGCTTGCATAAAACATGAAACCTTGAATAAATCTAGGCGCTTTGAGTGTTAAAGAAAAAACAAAGAGGTCATCGCTTCATCACAATTGAGCAAAAACGCCCATTTAGAAATCCACAAAAACGCCTATTCTGGTTTTTTTTAACACGCAAACCCCCTCGTTTTGTATGCAAACCCTAGTGAAATCTCACCCCAAATCACATCAGGGTTTTAGTTTAGGGTTTTTGTTTTGCACGGGCTCCTATTGGGTCGAGAAGTAGCAAGGTCTAGCACGTTCCCTTTCAATGCATGGGGAGTGTTGGACTCAAAATACAAACCAAAAAGCCGATTCCCCCTCTAACATTCACAAACCCCTCAAGAGAGTGATTTGTGAATGTTCCAGAAGATTGCCAGTGTCTACATGTCAACGCTACATTTCATGCAACTTCGATCTGCTACTTTGACTCATTCATTGTGGGTAAAACATGAATATCAACAAGCCAGCAGGTAGGGTAGTCTTCTTCTTCCAAACGCCGAGTAAGATGATTAAATTCTTCCAATCGTCGAGTAGGGCATACACACATTTGAAATTTGTGGGTAATCCCTACATGTAACCTTGTCCAAATGATCATGCCTTTCATGTTTTGATGAGCCATCAGTTCAGATTTGTTCGACCTCGAATGTGAGGACCGGTGTCATGCGTATTGGCTAACTCAAAGTGACTCACCATAGTGGCTTACTACAGTTGGTGCTTTTTGGCATTCCAAAGTCACTTCTTGTAATGCACATGACAAGAAAAATTCAAACAATTTGCTCATAAGTTGTTGGGGAGAGAGTAACATTTGTGGTTCACGGGCGTACTTGTAAAGGAAAAGACAATCAAAACAGTTGGAGCACATGCATGTTTTTATATTTTGAACAATTGTATTTTAATGACGTGGAAGAAACCATTACAATATTTATTTTATTTCAGATGATTCTATCATAACTTAAACAAGGTGGTCGCACATGTCTGATGCTTCTCGAACAAAAAGCTATATGTCAAGGTATGGGACCAAACTACTCATGTTCAGAAGAAAGGAACATCTAAAGTTTGATGTACTTGGACCATGGACATCAGGACGAAAATGCCCACACATAGAGTTTGCAAAATCTTCTATGTTAATGAGGAAACAGATGTTGGTTTTGAGTTTTGTGCATTCTATGTTTGAAGGTGAAGTTAAGGGGGAGGTTAAGGTTGAGGTTTGGTCATTTGTATTCCTATAGTGGACCACAAACACTCCTCTCATGGGCTTTAAGCTACGTTTCCTTCGACGTTCAAGACGCCATTCAATCTCCATGGTTTTACAAGTACGGCTCACAGTACTTCATGTAATAGGACCTCACACCCGAGCATGAGTTCCACATATGTCTTCACCCTTGTGACAATCCTTGATATCCTCACCTTATGGAGCTCTCTGTTGAATCTGCCCCATTGTATGACCAATAGGACACCATCAATGGTCTTGCTATGCAGTCCATAGTTTTGGTGTTGTCTTTGGCATCCATCAACAATCATCCACATGCATAAGAAGAGATTCTTTATGGCATGCATTGATCATTTTGCAACATTGAAACTATGCGATGCAATTGTGATGGCCTCATCCAAGGGGATGAAATATAAGAAGTTGTTTGCAACGCTGAGACTGACTTTAACAAGCAACCATGCATGTTCACTGGTAAAATCACTACGTTGAAATGTGGCAACCTGTGCTATCACTCCGCCGGCTCCCTTGGGAATGTCATAGCTTTCTTTGGATTCACAGATCCATTTTATTATGCTTCATTTCTTCACCAAGCCAAAAATGATGCTGGTTGATGTTGCCATTGAAAATGATGCACATTTGACTGGTGACACGAAGGAGAAGAGGGAGGGTGCCACAAGTTCTGCAGTTATTGGTTTAGACAATTGTTGGTGAGTTTTGGAGCCTTGTTTTGGGAAACAATAATGTGCATTAAAACAAACTGTAAGACAGAGGAATGACATGCTAAGATGCATGATGAGCTTGTTATATAGCTCATCATCACGGGAAAGATGAATCCATTACGGGCAAAGAGTTGCTTGCACGTTGTAGGTTTTGGCATGAACCAAAGGATCTCATTAGTAAAAGAATCATAAAGATGAATCATTGTATTTGGCAAATTTACATGCTTTGACAAAGTGAACAGAAATCAAGTTTGTTAAATAAAGGATAGCAAGGCTGGAAGGACTTGCCATGTTTTTGTATGAGCACTACGCTACTATTTTCCCCAAGCAATGATTGTAACTTCAACATCATCACCGTGCTTGAACTCCCCGCATCTATTACATTATCAGAGGTGAATGCGCCCACTAAGGACATGGACAATGAATGTTGTGTGCATTATATGATTCATGTGAGGGCCAAAGTGAGCATGTTGAAAACATCTCAATGGTGCAATGATGCCGGAATGTATGATCCTCGATGATGCCCACCAAACTCCTTAGAGCATGCGTGTAATGACTCCTCATAAGAACCTTGAGGTGCACCTTACCAACAAACTACGAATTCTTGACAAGCTCCACATTGTCAACCTCAATGAATGGTACATGCACAAATATCTGGTCACCTACCTTACTAGGCTACTAGCTACCTTTTGGGACGTGATCAAACACACGGCGCATGTAGGGAGGTTGTTCAAGACACTACAAAATTTGCAAGTGTGCATAAAGGCAAGAATAGATATGGGCCAGTAAAACGTATGGCCAGTCTGAATGATGAAGTGCCCTGAAGCAATTTTGGGGTGCAAGATGTTCTTGGTTGTGTTAAAATCATTGTGTTTGAGAACAATATAGATTGTGCAAAAAACTATGGAATATTTTCAATGATTATCATGCACATGTTACACAAAGGCATTTACGCCTCCATGTAACTGACCATGTGCCACCATGCTATCAATAGTAGGCATCTGCTGTTGAAAATCTATTACGCATGGTCATTTCTTACCGTTGTGATCCTATTGTGCTAGGTAAACAACCCTAAAAAATTCTTTGTGGATGAAAGTAATGTGCAATGCCGAAGTCCATTTCAAGGAGAAGATCATTTGGAAAAGCTCTTTCATATGTACATAAGAAAATGGGTTGAGGAGTGAGTACTTCTCAGGAACATGCTCTGGCTTCATCCTTGTTTGTAGCGATGTCCTTAGTGGTGTGCCTACAAATAAATTATAAAAACCTCCTTGTACATAGGGTATATCACTATACTGGGAAAGCATGTACCCATGATTAAACAAATGTACCAACTTATGGCCTTATGATGTGTTAGAGGTGGTGACTACTACACATATTTTTCAAGTCAAGCTAACGCAGTCGGTTTTGGAATTGTAGGAGCCTATAAGGAGTTAGGGAACTTTCTCTATAAGATTCGCGGGCTCAACGGAGGAGGTTTTCTTCGCTTGTATAGGCCGGATTTGATTCTGACATCTAGGTTCATGGGAGGGGAATGGACCATGGAGCTATGAAATACTGTGTGCTGCATGCACAACATGATTGTGCGTGCCTGCGACCTAGACTAGTCAGCACCTATGTAGTGCGAGTACGCAGTGCTGGGTTATGGGCTAAGTCCAATCAGGGTGTTGTTGCACTTGACTAGGTAGTGTGGACTTTCATGCATAGTCTGTTGCATCAGCACGAGTCATCAGCCACATGCAAAGACAGGAGTAAGGACCGCTCTACATCAGCACAACCATGCACAACTCAGTAATAGGAGCTACTGGAGGGGCTACTGCCTACAAGAAGGATCCCAAGCTAGGAATCTTCCCACCTGTAGCCTGAACCTTCTACCAGCCTTGACAACTGTCAACTTGCCAGCTGCATGCTATAAAAGGTGGCCAACATGGCAGTCCATATTCAACAACTCAATCTTCATCCAAGCTTTCCATCTTGTAGTCAACCACAGCAGCCTCCACTAGTTCTAGACATCACCTGAGGCCAAGAATCTGCACACACTCTTCTGATGACCCCAGTAAGCCTGGTATTAGTCTGCCAGCCTAGGCAAGAGGATGCCCCTAACTACCTGAAGGCTTGACTACCTCACTCTGGTGGCCAGACTAGGTCCAAGACTCAAGCTACTTTGCTGGAGCTGTCTTGCTAGACGTTGCCCACCTGTGAGCTAAGAGTTGTTTCTAGGTGTGGGAGTCCAAAGTTAGTCTCTAGCTTAGTTGTGTTCGCTAGGCTATCTCTTGTACTATAGTTGTCATCAACTACAGTCATTCAGTCCCAGTATTCTCCCAGTTCTGGCTTTTCACTCTACTTGTATGTGCTCTTCAATCACAACAATTCTAGGAGCAAGGAACCTAGCCCTTGCTGTACCCCACAACCATCAACATGGTATCAGAGCAAGATCAATGCTGACAACATCTACAGTTTTGGAGTCCTAGATTGTGGTGTTTTTGGAGGAGCTTTGAAGTCATGTTGCCTATGCCAACGAGCAACAAACGTCTTCAAGCCCACAAGGTGGGATCCAGGTTGCAAACGTCACACGCAACGTGGATTACATGAGCAACATGGAGATGGAGAATTCAGGTGCAAACTCTCCAACTCTTGATGAAAATTTGGTCTTGCATGGTTTGTGCATGGGACAAGATCAGAGTCGCCATGTGGCAGAGCAGACAAAACGCAAGGCGGAAGAAGCACACTGCTTGGAACATGAAGCAAAGCGCATGGCACAGCAAGAAGCAACCATGTGCAAGGATGTAGAGTAAGAAACCATGGCATTGAGGCAACAACTTGGTGCACAAGAGCTAATCCGCTAGTAGGAGAAGCTCACACGTGATGCTCAGATGAATCAGCTTCAGCAGCAGATGGCATGGCTGAAGCAGCAGAATCAGCTCCAACAACAACTACAACTATAGCATTATCAGCAGTAGCAACAGTTTAATCATGCCTAACAAGCTTCTCAAGCATCATCATCACACCTACCGTAGCCAAGCCCTCCACTAGTCATGCAGCAGCCTGTTATTCCTCCATAGGTGCCACCAGTAGCACCAGCAGAAGTAGGAATGCAGCAACAATTTCCATCCCAGCAGCTACATGTTCCACTGGGCATGCCCACAATGGCACAATTTCAGCCATCTCCTCAAGCACCAATGCCTCAGACAATGCCTTAGGCAACCACATCCAACAGTACAGCCTGTCTTTCAAGCACAAACAATAGTAGCAAACGTGCAGCAGTGTCACACAACAAACCCAACATCGCAAACACAGACTGTTGGGTACTAGGGGTTAGAAAACATCATGCTAACAGCAGCAGCCTTTCTTCATCTACACAAGATAAACATCTACCAAATTGATGGCAAGAACTTCCCACACTCGGTCCACAAGTTCAAACAAGTGGCCAAAACTCACAGCATTTGGAATTTCTACTTGGGCTATTACGTTCCTCCTCCCCCGGGATCTCCACCACACAACGTATTGAAGTTCAACTATTTCACACAAGGTGCATACATGGTGCTTGACAACCAGCTAAGTCCTTGCATTTAGCAAGGTATTTGCATGTACAAGGTAACAGCTAAGCCAGCCAAACATGCATGGTCCTAGCTGTTTTGGACCTACATGTCAGGCAACTCCACTTTCAAGTCTCACCTCCTAGCAGAGCACTCCCACATCGGCCCCAGCAGCTTCGGTGACATTGAGGACTACATCAACAAGGCAAAGTCACTTTGGGACCTACTTGCCATTACAAACACACCCATTTGTGAGCCAATCATTGTGACCTTCCTACTGAACGGCCTCACTGGGGATTGTGATGGCGTGAAGAAAGTTCTCAAGTTCAAGCCTGAGGTAGAATTGATAGAGGCATACATCTATAAGATTGTATTGAAAAAACTACGAGACCGCCAGATTAGAAGTAGAAAAGCATGCCTGTTCAGCAATGCAGCTTATGAGCATGAAGTAGAGACGAGCGCGTCTCACTCCCTGTCAAACAACCATGTAGTGATGAAGTTGGCATGCTCCCATGAGTCAATGCGCCCCCTCCCAAAGGCAATTGCATGTAGTGCCACAGGCTAGCTGACCATACCACGTCCTCATATCACGTGCCATTATCAAAAGAAGAAAGGGCACGTGAAAAAAGAGTATTTAAAGAGATCGCGCGATGAGGAGAAAGGGAGGATGCAGAGCAACTTCAAAGGAAACAAGCGAGGGTGGGGAGAAGAAGGAGAGTGGATGAGAAAAGAGTAAAAAAGTGGTCAAGAGTACAATAAGAAGGCGGAGAAAGGCAAAGGGCAATAACTTGACTACACTACATCTTTGTTCTAGCTGTCAAACAATCAGAGCTACAGTCTGACAATCCTGAAGATTACACCAGTACATAATTCGTGTTGCAGCTTGAGGACATCGGCATCGTGCAGCAGTTCTTAGCACCATATACCTAGCAGCATAATGGTGTCACAGAAAGGGAAAATTGATTGTGCGTGAGACATTCAAATCCATGCTGCTAGGAGCGCAGCTGGACAACTCTTGGTGGCCGTATGCTTTGAGGTAAGCAGTTTGGGTGCGAAATTGCATGCTGTACACGGTCTCACCAAACATGAATCCATTTTAAGCATGACACGATTGCAAGCCTGATATCACCATGCTTTGGAAGTTCGGCTGCACCGTGCTCCTTCATGACCCAAAGGAACGTTGCAAAAATCTTGCAGACAAAGCAGCTTGGGGCATGTTTGTCGGACAAAGCCCCAACATGAAAGGTTGGGAGTTCTTTCACATGGATACCAAATGTATCATCAATAATCGTGATGTTGTTTTCTTCGAGCATCTAACATGTCAAGGGTGGGAAGCCAACTCTTCCACCGTACCAGACCTCGTAGAGGTATTTTATGACTCATTTGTGGTGTCAATCCAAGATGAAGTAGCAGACTGTGATCCACTAACCACGACGGATATGGAACATGCAAGTGAAGAGGCGGTGCGCACGAGTGTGCCCCTCACGGCTGACCATGACGAACGTATCGCCGCTGGTCAGGAGGCGGTCGCAATATGTCATGGAGAACGCCACCCCGTGGCAACGCAGGATGGTACGGAGGCGACGAGGTGGAAGAAGCACGATGCCACAATCGAACGGAGACACTTCACGTGCATCCTGTAGTAGAACATGGAAGAACAACACAAAGAGGATGAAGCAAAGTGTGACATGGCGATTACAGCATGCATGGTATACCATTGTGAACTTTGAATTTGATGTTAACTTACTTTTCCATGGTCAAAGTTTGTCAGAAAAGGGTTTTCATCGAATTCATAAGTACCACATAAGTAATTTCCACACTCATTCATCAAATTTAAGGTGTTACTACCTGCTTTTGGGTTAAACTCACCACTGGTTTCTTGCTGCCCAACGATGTTCAAACACTCGGGCATTTTTTTCTGTGGCTACTGAGGCCACCAAATGATCCTTGCCTAACGTTTTCCGTTCATCAAACGGCAAACGTGAGGCATTTGATTGTTTGATGTTTCAAACGGCCAAACGCATGTCGTGCGGTCGACTGTTTGAAACATCGAATGGTCGAATACTTATCACTTGCACTTGAGTGGCTGTTTGAATGTAAAGGTGACAACCAAATAAAAGCACGAGGAAGCTCTCACGTCGAAAGAAAAAATGAAGCACACCAAGTTGTCAAATTTAACAATGTATCCCCTTGTTTTTATCAATTTTAAACGTACCCCCAAAGCAATAACAATACATTAAAAATTTGGTCGAGTGAATCATGAAACAACTCAATCGTTGAATTCAAAGTTCACTGGGGTATGCTGAGGACGATGAGGTGTATGCAGACTTCACAACAGCGCATCTTACAGCACTCCTTTCCAAGACCTCATCTGCACTACTACCTGAGCGAAAGTCACTCAAGGAAGCACTGGTAGGCAAGTTCGTAGCAAAATGGAAAGCACCATTAGATGCAGAATACAACAGCCTCATGGAGCAGGGAACATGGGAGCTAACAGAGCTACCATCCGGCTCAAGGCCCGTTGGTGGGTGTTCAAGGTGAAGACAAAGGCATATGGCAGCATCAACAAATTCAAAGCACGCCTGGTTGCAAAGGGTTTCTCACAGGTGGAAGACAAGGATTTCTTCAAAACCTCACCTGTCAGCCATTTTACCACATCGCATATCATGCTTGCCATTACAGCAGTCATAAACTATGAGGTGTAGTAGCTTGACGTCAATAACGCCTTTCTGCATGGTGAAATGGACAATACCGTCTACATGAAGCAGGCGGGAGGGTATGATGACAGCAGTGGAAGAGTGTTAAGCTCATAAAGAGTTTGTATAGATTGAAGTGAATTCCTCTTTGGTACCGTAAGGTGCAAAGTCTCCGTCAGTCATTGAAATTTCATCCATCAGCCCATGACGAATGCTTGTTCCTACATCGTCAAGCTGAGGACAAGCGTCTTGACTGTTATGTCCTTGTCTGCGTCAACGATATCCTCATCATTGGTCCATTGCCAGACTTCATCCACGCAATTGCTTGTGCGATTGCACAAGAGGTCAATGTGACCTTGATGCCCAGCTTTGAATGCTACCTTGGTATGAACATCAAACGCAACGACTCCGAACGCACGCTCAAGCCGTCTCAATAGTCTTACGCAACCAAAGTCTTTAAACGATTTGAAGTCTCTGATCGTCGCATTCTGACTCCATCAACGCAACAACAATTCATCCATCGAGGACCAAGGGGGAGAAGTGAGACTAAATATCAGTGCAGATTTGGTTCTCTCATGCACGCTGCAAGCTGCACTCGACCAGCCATGTATTTTGCAGTGAGAAACTTGGCACGTGGGAGTGAGACGTGCAGTGAAAGGCCTTGCAAGGAGCTGGACCGTGCACCCGGGAACTTCCGGTCTATGGCTGACACAAGGTTGGTCTTCGACTTGTGAAGCAACCTGGAGCAAAGCTACAATGTGGATGCAAAAGTTGGCGGTACAGAGGAGGACCGCCGTAGCACCACATGACTTGTCTGTCTCCTTGCCAGAATGGCTGTTCCGTGGTTAAGCAAGAGACATAACATTATCACACTCATTTCAGCTGAAGCTGAGTATGTCGCGGCGACAGCAGCAGCTCAGGTCGTCACCTAGCTGAGGAACCTCCTTGAAGACATTGGTTTTTTGTTGTGTGTTCTAGCAATAGTTTATGTTGACAACAAATCAGCCATCGACCTTGCAAACTCCACAAAGTTCTAGGGGCGGACAAAGCACATTGAAATCCGTGGCCATTGGATTTGCTCGAAGGTGATTGACCACATGATCATCCTTAAGCACATTCCAGGAACAACGCAAGCAGGAAATTTCTTGACCAAAAGTGTCCCACAAGACATTTTTCTTAGGTGCATGGAGCAATGTAGACTTACGCGTAGTGCCCACTTGCAATATCCCCTAAGAAGGGCAACCTGTGAGATACGCAACAGTCAAATACGCGTGCAAACACCATCGACGATCTCTGCACACCCAAAAACGGAGGATACTGCTTCATGGTGCACGGCATAGTTTTTTGGGAGCATGCAACAGAGACCCAAAGCCGTCAAGAGAATTCTCAAGCAACAATTTGAGTTCTTTCAATGCCAACAGACTCAGTCATGCTCAGTGTTGGAGTGACATCCGAAGAATGCATGCCTATCATCAACTTGCTCACACACGTCACCACCATCGTGATGTAAAGGAACATTTTTGCTCCCCAAAAACCAGCAGCTTCTACAATCCACGTCAGTCCCCTAATTTGGTAGGAGACCTACTTCAGTCCCTAATGTTTTTGAAAGATTACTATTCCGATGACCCAGTTTAGTGCTCAAAGAAAGATAATACGTCGACAGCGTGGACCGGGAACATGGAGCGGAAAAGGGGTCACGAGCAGATTTTTTGTGAGAAGAGGGAGCAAGTGGGGTAGCGATTGCAATAGGCGAGTGAAGCAAGGCTTCACGGCAGAGCAGATGTGGTGAAAGCAAAGGGGGAGAGCAGGCTACGAGAGGGGCAGGGGCGGCAGCAATCGGCAGGCTTGGCAGCGAAGCTGCCTGCCGCCACGGCAAGTTGCGAGCCATCAAGCTCGCTCGCCCACGAAGTGGCGAGCGAGTTTGCCAAAAAGGGGGCGAGTGGGCTCGCTCCTCTTAAGCGAGCTCGCAAACACCCCTCCAATCCTGGATGAAACCTGGCGAGCGAGCCAGGAAAAGGACGAAACTGCCGGCAAGAAAATGATGGACGGCAAGAGGAGGCCGTCAAAGCTCACTTGGCGAGCAGTTCAGTGGTAGTGGACTAGTTTCCTAGTGTGCGACGAACGAGAGGCGTGACCCCAAATCCAGCTGTGGCAGCCAAAATCACAGAGATCCTGGATGAAGCAGTGCAGCGTCAACTTTGCACGAGCGAGGGAAAAAATGGTGTCAGCAACACTGAAACTGCCACTTGTACCTCCGCAACAACCACTGGACAAGAGAGTGAGAGGATTTTTTTTTCTTCTCTCCCAGCAAATTCTCCACCCATCGGAAAGCCACAGCAAAGCTCTAAACCGTGGGACAAGTCAACCGGTGCGCCCCTTAAATCAGTAGCATCACTGAAAATGTTCCTACACGTTTTCTTACAGCAAAAGTCACCGAAACACAACCGAGACAACCTGAGACGCCACCAAAAATTCTTTTCATGGCAGGATAAGCCTACCAGCAACCTACTAGATCTGAAACATACCCATAGGGGGCCACGGTCATGGATGTCAAGGACGAGCCCATCAGTTTCAAGCCTGAGAGCAACGACAGGGCTCCTCTCCTGTTTTTCAGCACTGGGGAAGCAGCACAATTTTCTTCCCACATCGAAACCCTCTAAGAGACACCCAACATCAATTAAAATCTTCAACGCACCAATTGAGGGGGAGTGTATGAGGTGTCGATTATTGCGCCTATTTTTTTGTCGAGCTGTAGCAGTCGGTTTCGAAATCGGAGGAGCCTGCAATGAGTTAGGAATTTTTCTCTCAAGAACTTACGAGTTCAACGGGGGATATTTTCTCTGTCTTGCCAGATTCAATTCTAGCATCTTGGTCCGTGGGGGGAAGGGACCCTAGAGTTATAAAATGTTGTGTGCTGCATGCACAGCAGGGCCGTGCATGCCTGCTAACCAAGACTAGTCAGCAGCTGTCTAGTGAAACTACACACTGCTGGGTTTGAGACTACGTTCAGTCAGGGTGGGACTACACCTGACTGGGCAGTGTGGACCGCCTTGCATAGTTTGCTACATCAGCAAGAGTCATCAGCCACATGCAAAGCCAAGAGCGGGGACCGCTCTGCATCAGCACAACCATGCACGACTGAGCAGTAGGAGCTACAGGAGAGGCTACTGCCTACAGGAAGGATCCCAAGCTAGGAATCTTCCCACCTGCAACCGGAAGCTTCTACCAGCCTAGACAGCTGTCAACTTGCCAGCAACCTGCTATAAAGGTGGCCAACCTGGCAGTCCTCATTCAACAACTCAGTCTTCATCCAGGCTTTCCGCCTGCAGTCAACCACAGCAGGCTCCACCCGTTCCAAAAGTCACCGGAGGCCAAGACTCTAAAGACTCTCTTCTCAAGACCCCAGTAAGCCTGGCAACAGTCTGCCAACCTAGGCATGAGGACGCCCCTGACTACCTGAAGGCCTGAATACCTCACTCTTGTGGCCTATATCCAAGACTCAAGGTACTTTGCCGGAGCTGTCTTGCTAGACGTTTTCCACCTGTGGGCCAGGAGTTGTGTCTAGGCATGAGAGTCCAAAGTTAGTGTTTAGCTGAGTTGTGTTTGATGTACTTTCTCTTGAACTGTAGTTTTTATCGACTACATTCATTCAGTCCCTGCATTCTCCCAGTTCCAACTTTTCACTCTATGTGTATTTGCTCATCTCAGCACAACGGTCCCAGCAGTAAGGAACCTAGCCCTTGCTGCACACCACAAACATCAACACGATGCAGATAGATGACACGTTGGTGGGTGTGGTGTACTAGTGCGCATCAATCAAATTTTTGATCCATGACCAGGTGTCAGCATGACAAAACAAGATTGCAAATGTGCAATGGAAGTCGCAAATGAAAAACACAAGAGAATTCTACTTGAAGATGAGGGAACTGGTGTTTTCCTTCTAGATTTGTGTTCCAAAATGACCATTGTGTGTTGTTCTTATGTGCACGTTTTGCAAACTAGTTTTAACTTGTAACTTCCAAGAAAGGTGAAACACAATGTTCTATTAAAAATCATGTAATGTGGATGGAAATAGAGGACGGTGTGAACTTTCAAAGTCTGGGCTCTACTTGATTTCGACAAGACTTTGGTTGTAAACATGTACATTCTGGCTTTATCTCTGTCCTTGGTGAGACTTTTTTGGCATATGACTAGGCTCTAATTGACCATTTATTGAGTATGAATGCGATTCAAATTTGGAAATTTTTATCATTTTTAACTTTACATGATCTTACACAAACATTTGAGGTGTAAATGGTGCCCCTGTGCATTTTTGGAGAAGCCAGTTGTTGTGGAAGGTAGGTGTTCTGGAATTTGAGCAAGAGGTCCTTTGAAGGCTAGGAATGTAAGTGAAATTGTTCTTCCTGAAACCGAGTAGTGTAACCCATATGTCAAAAAATCAAGAGCATGCTTGATTATAATAATAATCGAAGAAATCATGGTATTTTGAAGTTAGGAAAGTGCTCAGTTTTAACTAGGCTTGGAACCTATATTGGCAACAAAGCAGTTTTAGCTCTAATATGTTAAGATCCAGTTAGGATCGAACTGGGTATTCCTTGGGCTCTTTTTGGGAGTTAAGTGGCATATACTAGGGCGGGTAGTAGAATTTGTAGTTCATATGGTCATATAGAATGATAAAATATGTAAAAGGTACCCCTATCCACGTATGGCTGAGCAATCTATTGTGAGAGGCTCAGATTGTGGATTTTTGCGTAGGAACTTGGGCAGTGCTAGTAACTTCTTGAGAAAGAATCCATTCAGTTGTGTCCATAATAACTTGAATTGAGAATCAAGGACGTTATGGAATCAAGTTAAACAATGCCTAGACACCTAACTGCTGACTAGTTTTGCTATAATTCATCACTAATGTGAGCTTCTTGACCCGTTCCTCTGCTTATTATGCCAAGTTTTGACCCAAGGAGTAGTTACAAAGGCAAGGTATTTGTAAAGAGGTATTCCATTAAATTCACGATGAAGGTTGTCAGCGTCATAAAATCCGTTCCAAAGACTTTTGCTACTACTTCTCAAGCTACCTTGTGAGCGTCATGGATTGCTTTCTACACTACCTCAATTACTAGAGTCTCTCTTCATTTTTTTCTGCTTGTTTTAGGTTGAACTTACTCATGTTACTCTCAACATCATGAGGATTGTGATCTTCTTCAAGACAGAGACGGGTGAAAGATCCAGGTAAGATTATGGACAATGAGGAGTGAATTTTTCGGCTATCCCATAAAAAATGATGTGCTCTTTTACCAAGTGTTGCATTGAGAAAAAAATAGAAAAACAAGATATTCAATCCGTGGAGTATGAGACAATTTGGGACATTAAGGCACTTGAGTTACGTCAACTCAATTGCACGTGTAACTTGATGACAAGTGCTAGAATGGTACAAGTGAGAAGCCAAGAACGTACGTATACAAGTGAGAAACCAAGAATGAGGCATACTTGAGGTCTTTTGCTATGAGGCGAGCAATGCATGTGACATTGTCGAGAGTTGCTACTTTGTGAAATCCCGTCGAGAAGTTGGGGTGCATTGTGAATATCAAACAGCGTCTTCATAAAGTTCTATCGTTTTCGAGAAGTTGGCTGATCGGTATAGCTGATAAGGTGGTTTAGTAGACCATTATGGAAAGCAGTCAAACAAACTGGTCGCTTGTGGAATGAAAGGGAAGAGGTAGATGATACTGGCTACAATTCCCTTGATCCATTGGGATAAATATATGGATCTTGATGTGTGTTGTGTTGCACACAAACATGAGACCGAAAACTCCCCAAGAAGGTATGTCCATCCTTACATTTATGTTATAGCATGCATGGACCTCGGAGGTTTTACAACATCGAGCCGAGGGAACATTTGCCACCTTCCCCCACCTCTAGTGTTTTGTTCCCCAACGTTTTTATGGAATATTCCTCTTTCCACAGGGCTCAACTCAAGTTTCAGGAACTTTTTTGATGTTTTGATGCTCTTACTTCAACTTATGGATAAAGATATAGTTTCATAAACTGTATCTTGATGTTCTTGAAACTCCCCAATACCTCAGAATAACAAAAAACTCTTGAAGCGGCCACTCACAATGCGGTATCACACGTCGCTTGACTCAAGCACCCAAGGCCCAACGTATGCTCCATTATGTTTTTCTCTTTTTTTTTCTGTAGTATACATCCACTCAACATATTTGATACCTGTCATCAAGTTACACTTGTTGCTAAATTCAAACTATCTAGTTGTCCCAATGGCTCATTTAGTCTTCTGCTCCTGCCTCATCCCTGTGAACCACTTACGTCCCGCTTGGCAAAAAAATTGGCATCAAAGCACAATGGCACTTGAGGAGTAACATAAGCATTAACTACAAGGCGACAGCCTTTCAGGAGTCTTCAGCGCACTCCCATCGTTGAGATTTTTTTGACCTTGCGGTGACAATGGTGAATGGAACTAGCACACCAGGCAATAAGGAGCAGTAACCAGTGAAGACTCCGGCAATGGAGGATCTGTAGCGCATGGTCAATGATGCTCTCCAGGACAACAAGATGGTAGCAACAATGTTTGTGGTGAATAACGTCCAATGGACAACCGCAACGGCCAGCCCAATTCCTCGGGCTCAGTGAACTGTTTACCTCCGCCATTGTTTTTGAGACGACACCTGGAATGATGGGAAGCACCAACCGATAGGCTCGCATTAATGAAGACCCTGCAGAACTATTGCGACTATAGAACCTCAACAACCATCTGTTCCAATAACTCAACGAGATGATGGAGGAGTTCCAGAATCCATGTGCGTGGGAAGCAATACCTACTGAGAGAAACCTACAACTCTTCAGCGAGCCTTGAATCATATTGGCATGTCTGAAGCCATTTAATCTTGCAGATTTAGAAGAATCAATGAGTTGGATGTGGCTCAAACATTTGGAGGTATTATCTACCACAACTGTGGTCAACAAGGATATAAAGAAAATTGACCTCATGACCTTCAAATTTTAGTTTCACGGCTTTAAGTTGGTGATTCAATCTAAAGATCCAGCAATAGCAAGCAACCGGTGGTGCAAGATCAATAGTGCCCAAGGTCTCTCTCGCATCATTCACCACAGGAATTCTTCCTCTCGGTAAGATCAATCCAATGGGACACAACTGACTTTCTTTATTGAATAACTGGGTGGATTTTGTGCATGCCGTACTCACACGATCTGGGAAAATGAACAAGAAGTCACATGAATGGTACAAACTTCAATGCCTGCATCAATAGACAGCGTGACAAAGTACACTCAGCGTTTTTGCATGATGATAACACCCAATGACCTTTCTCTTGATGATCTTTGTTACTAACAAAATGTCCTCAAACACGAAATCAAAGGAGCAATCACCATATGTGGCATAAAGGAAGACCTGTGGCAAATGATCAAAGTTGCAGATCGTAAAGACAACGCAGAATACGATGCTCGGATGCAAGAATCTCATGGCTAGTGACCCAAAGGCCACAATCCATATAGTGGCAGAGAGAATTTAAAATCTAAGGAAGTCTTGTCCATGGTAGAGATTAACGATTTCAATCAATGCCATCAAAGACTATAATAGGCTTGTGGGAAGCCCAGTCACATACTGTGCGACCGTCTAAGACTGTAGCAAATGGCTACAAATAGCGGGAAGTTCCAAAAAGAACATATGGAGTTTAGAAGGACAAGAGTAGACTGTAAAACTCTCTTCCAATCAGAATAATTGACGCCAACCGATCGTCCATGTGAGTGGCACACAATACCGTAGACAAGGGTTCCCGAGGAGAACCGCCCGGCGACAATGCTTCCTACACAACCGAGGGGCTGTGAAAAACAGCATAATGATACTGAGACTATTGAATGAAGGAGCTTCTCATAGTTTTGCGAACAACGACATGGATCAAACGATTGGTCTGCAAACCAAACCGAGGGGTTTGAAAGAAAAGACAAAGACGGGAAATTGCAAAAATGTCAACTCCACAAATCTCTCCGACTGCAAACCAAATACATGGACAATGCAACGGTTTGGAGAGCTTGCCCAATGAGTGATCACAATGTTATCCTCAGGCAAATACAACCTGCAACTAGATTAGAGTTTTTGAGGATTCAATATCAACATTAATGGCATAAAATACACCTGTCTCTATCGAGGAACCTACGACATACTGAAGGTTATGGAAAGCATTAGAAGTGGAAGTAGTAGAGGAATTTGCAATAGTCATAAAACATTAGCTGATATCACTCAACATGGTCAAATGACGTGTGATGTGGAGCACAAGCGTGGCTTGTCCACATTGCAACCAAGGGAGTGGAAGAGATTGTGGCAGATGATGTCACAATATTTGCATCAACACTAACAGGTTTGTAGCTATTCCAGAGGATTCTAAAGGAAATTTCTCAAAAACCTCCCTTGAGAGTTATCTTGACGGTGAAGCGTCAATCACCTTGTAAACCTGAATTCAAAAGGCATACCAACAGTCAAGGGGAACTTCGGATGAGTGACCACGAATTGACGAGACTCAAAAAGATTTTTGACAAGATGCCTGGTTGTAACGGGGTGAGTCTCCAGCTCCTACTCTCAAGTCGTCGTCGGAGTTCGCAGAATGGCGTTCTCAGTCCGCGTCAGGGGTTTACCCCCTTCGCAGGACTAAGGGGAAATCGTCATCAACGACCCAGAGCAGGGAGACTCGAATGTTTCGAGTCTTCGGAGGCCCATTTCCGTTTTTAACCAAACCCCTGGTTTTGGGACCCAAACCGGGGGTTTTTACCTCAAACTTGTGTGTTCACATGAGTTATTTCGTTTACTTAATGTCGAAGTTTGTCGCGAACGAACTTTGATTTATGTTTTACCTTTTTTTGCAAAATCATCGCGTGCGAGGCACGCTGGCGATTTCGCTCCAGCTCTCTTGACCTCACCCTCGCTCCTCCTAACCCTCGTCCTCGCTTGCTTGTTTTGCAAGGAGGGCGAGGGGGGACAAGGGCACGAGGCCACAAGGCCTCGCCCTTGAGGCCCTCGTGGCCTCGCAGCCGCCGATTGGACTGAGGCCGTGATCGGCGGCTGGCGGCTGGCCGGCCGGTGGCCGGCCGGCAACGAGCTGGCCGGCGGCCAGCGAAGTGCTGGCCGCCGGCCAGCCCTTGCTGATGCAAGGGGTGGTGCGCAACCACCCCTCACTTCAGCAGGGAGGGAGGGCCGAACCGGCCCTCCCGTTGCATTCCTCCCCACTTATAATGAACCGTCTCGGTTCATGAACAACAAGCAGGATTGTCAGTTAGTGAGTCATCAACATTGTGAAAGAAAATTAATAATTTCAATCACCAGCTAGACATGAACACGTGCATGGTACATTGACATAAGCTGTAGCTTGTAGGTCAGCACGGCTAGCGGCCTCCCCCCTTTAGGCTGGAGCGTCCGCGCGACAACCATGTTGGGCGTCCCCAGCCTCCTATGGTTGCTTTCCATGAATGCTGCCCTGTGGGAATGCTGTTCACTTTTTCCGTGTTCAGGTGGTACCTCCTGCGACGCGTCAATCTATGCAAGCTGTAAGCTCGCTCCAGTACTCGTTGACCACCCTTGTGGGCAACCGAGATTCGGACTCCCATGAATTCTGTTCAGGTCCACAACCGGCCCAATGGACGAGGTACTCCCTAACAACGCGCGACTGAAGAGTACGCTCTCGGTGCTGGAGTAGGCAAAGGAACTCGTACTGGCCGTTGGCAGCAAGGACTGCTGGCGGTGGCTGAACGGTTCCGTCTGTCGTGTATAGAGCCAGTAGGCTCACATAAAACACGTAATGTATCTTCATACTCAGCGGAAGTAGCAATCGGTATGCCACTGGCCCGATGCGTGCCACAATGGGGAACGACCCAATCCACTTCGGTAGAAGTTTTCTTGCCCCTGGCAAATTCAGCCGAAGGTTTTTAGTGCTAAGCAACACTTTGTCACCGATGTCAAATGAGACCTCTTGGCGACCTTTGTCGGCATATGCCTTTTGTCGTTGCCGAGCTACTGTATGTCGACCACTGTTCAAGACAAACGGTGTGAACTATGGGGACTCATTCACCGAGTTGTTCACCGCAAACTCTATCGGTGCTAGGAATTTGTCCCAGTCATTCATAGTAGGGTCCACGCACATGCGGAGCATTTGTTGTAGGGTGCAGTTCATGCGCTCTGCGTGTCTGTCAGTTTCAGGGTGAAACGCTTTCGACATCTCGGACTCGCTGGCAAAGTACTCGTGCATCTTTTGCCATAAGTTCCTAGCAAAGTTTTGATCTCTATTAGAGATAATGCGCAACGGCAAGCTGTGGTACTTCACAACACCCTCAAAGAAGAGACAAGCGGTCTCCTCTACGTTCACGTCTGTAGTTGTAGGA
Source organism: Penium margaritaceum (assembly GCA_023375785.1). Taxonomy (NCBI): domain Eukaryota; kingdom Viridiplantae; phylum Streptophyta; class Zygnematophyceae; order Desmidiales; family Peniaceae; genus Penium; species Penium margaritaceum. The sequence continues at coordinate 166,129 of SZWC01002648.1, forward strand.
ATGACGTGTGTCATCTTTGCTAGAAGATCCACAACCACTAGTATTGCATCGTGGCCACGGGCAGTGTCGGAAAGACCAGTAATGAAGTCCATGCTGACGCACTCCCATGGAGTCCTCGGAATGGGAAACTGTTGGAGGAGTCCAACAGGCTTCTTGTTACTAGCCTTATTCCGAAGACATGGGTCGCATGTCATGCAATACTTACGATCATCGACACTCCATCCTGGCCACAAATAGTGGTCCAAGAGTGCCTTTCTGGTCTTTCGGGGTCCCACATGACCTGCGACCGGCGGGTCGTGGAACTGGGAGATAACCTTTGCTCGAAGGTCTCCCGAGTTTGGCACAACAACTTGTTCTCCGTGCCAGAAGATTCTTGCGGCCTCCACCAAGCCGTACTTGTCCAGATTTTGAGAGTCTTGAAACCAAGAATCCACACAGTATCCCATCCAGATCATGTTTACAAAACCGTTTTAATGGATAATCTTTCGTGGTGGTTGCCGTAGAGGTGCAGGGGGGTCTGGTGGTTGTACTGTTGCTGTTGCAATGGCCGTAAAACACCCACTGACCTCGGTGGTTTCTTTAACTTCCACAGGCTATCGGCTTAGTGGATCGGCCACATTGATGTGTTCTGGCCGATAGTCCTATGTGAATGAGAATCGGCTCAGGTATTTGCTCCAACGCACCTGTCGTCTTGACAGGTTCGGATGCGTTTGGAAAAACACCAATGGATTATGGTCGGTCACGACCGTCACATTCCCTTCCGCACCCTCAAGGTAGCAACACCACATCTTGAAAGCGTGTACTACTGGAAGGAGTTCTTGATCCCCAGTCGTGTACCGCGTTTCTATGGGAATGAGCTTCCGGCTCTCATACGGAACTGGGTGACCATTCTGCATGAGGACGGCTCCGAGTCCTACTACCGACGCATCACATCGAACCTCCCACGGTTGCGATGGATCCGCAAGAGCTAGGACGGGCACCGTGGATAGGATCTCTTTGACTTTGAGAGAAACGTTCTCGCAATCAGGTGTCCATTCCCAAAGCACGTCTTTTTGCGTGAGCCTGGTTAGCGGTGCTACCAGGGTCGAATACCCTTGCATAAACCGTCGAAAGTAGTTTGCAAGGCCAAGGAAAGACCGAATCTGCCCAATATTCTCAGGCCGTGGCCAGTCCACAACGTCTTGGACCTTTCGTGGGTCGACACGGATGTTGTCCTTGCCGACGATGTGTCCAAGGTATTCGAGCTCATCTTGTGCAACATTCATGGGACTTGCACTTGCTCACTTTCGCATAGAATTTCTTTTCCCGAAGGATTGCGAGAACTTCGCGCAGATGTTCTATGTGCTCTTCCATTGATTTGGAGAAAACTATGATGTCATCCAGGTAAACCAAGACAAACTGTCCGAGTTTCTTGGGAAACGTTTAGTTCATTTCTCCTTGGAAGGTTGCCGGGGCATTTGTAAGCCCGAAGCATAACACTCGGAACTGATAGTGTCCCATGTGCGTTCGAAACGCGGTTTTGGGTACATCATCTTCCGTGATGCGGATTTGATGGTACCCTTGAGAAAAATCCAAGGACAAAAACACTTTTGCGCCGAGGAGTTGGTAAAAAAGGTCCTCAATCCGCGGTAAGGGGAATCGATTTTTCACCGTCAGCTTGTTGAACGCCCGGTGTTCCATGCACATGCGTAAACCACCATCCTTTTTGTTCAGAAAAAGGATCGGCACACCGTAGTGCTCTAAGTCAGCAACCGGACTTGGTGGCCGAGATTGACACTTTGCGCGTCAAACGGGACCAGTACCTCATGAGGTTATCTGTGAAGGAGTATGAGGAGTTTGGTGGGTAAGAAAAAAACAAGTTCTGGTTTCACAACCCCTAATGGCAATGTCGATTCACTCTCCAAGTCCACCTAACATAGAACTGGAGCTATGACAGATGCTTTTGGAGGAATGCCATGACATCGGTCCAGGTTAAGTTTTTGACAAGGACAAGATGCTCAATTAGCTTCCAAAGAATCATCGGTGGGACTGGAAGCAGAATGATGTGAAAATATTCTGTAAATGATGTAAAAATTTTCAGTAGCAAAAAATCACGTCGCTCAAGGGCACCACGGCTACTCCAGCCACTCCCTATTGTGACAGAGCTGTAGGTCAACATCAGAATGGAGTTCTAACGGGTTGTCCATCACTTCAGAGGGATACGTTGTTATCCTTGTGTTGGAAAGCAGATGTTTCCAAATGTTTCACTTTATCCCGACGACCACCATTTGCACCGTATAAGTAACGACATGGATGTTCCTCCATCAGATCATGCTACTACACAACGTGCCACTACCATCATTAGCTACAGAAACAACCAATTCACTAGCTATTGTTTTCGCAAAATGATGACGCATTATGGAAGTTGGATTCAAGTATCAACAATGTCCCATCATCAAACCGATGGACAAACCAAGTAGACCAAGCAACCAGTCAGATAACTTTTACGCACTTTTGCGAGCCACAGGACAATTTTTGGGCAACCAAACTTTGAACCACCAAACTTGCAGACAACATCATGACTTCCACCGCAACGGGTGAAACTCTGTTTGAGGTGGTTTGCGACAAAATTTCTTCCATACATGCAGGACTAGAAAGCCAGAACATTTATGCAGTTGACATTCAGTAGCAGGAATTCTCAATCGTCCAAGAGGAAACACGCCATACTCTCGTGAAGATGGAAGCGGCCATTAAGAGAGGAGTAGACTGCCATCGTAGGGACAAAATATTCAATGCCGGAAATCACGTCCCACTCATATCAGCAAAACAAACTCCATGGATGAGACTTTGAAAAGCTCAAACACCGATGCGTGGACAAGTTTGAGATTGAGTGAATGAAAAATCTGCTTACCTCTTGACTTAGCCTACTTGATAGCATGGTGATCCAACTAGTCTTCCGCGCCAGCAAGCTCAAGCACTACCAGGGTTCAAACGAGAGACTCCCTGCCAGAGACGTTGCTCCTTTGCATCCAATTCGAGTGGAGGGGAATACAGAGTACGTTATTGACTACATCCTTCGACATTGAAGCCGTGGAAAAACAACCAAGTGTGTGTTCAAGCAGCATGGCTATGACGCCTTGCACAATGATTGGGAGCCCAAAAAAACCTCGGAGATATTGATCATTTCATCGCAGGCCATCACCACCTGGCCTATGTCTGCTAACACACTGGGATGTTGCAGCTATCGAGGGAGGGATGGATAGTGCTATGTCACAGACATACACAAATACCTAGGCTCTGTGAGAGGGCGCTTACATCCTCACGTTTATGGTAGACTACAATTCGACCTGAATATTTGTATGCAGTTCGGCCAAGGGCATATTGGCCACTTGCCTTGACCTTTGGTGTTCTATTACCAAAGGTTGTGACACAAAGGACTTGGGAAGACAGAAGTGGCATGAACTGTAAGGATGCCTTGATATTGTTCAGGCGACTTCTGGACGACACCAGACTTTTATAATGTTAGTGTGTGATCTTGACTTGTCGTCGCAGCTCGCTGGTATGCCAGACACTTGACGGCTTCTTTGACAGCGTTAACACCAGGCGGCGCATCCTCACAGGCTCTCCAGGGTTTTTTTGGTAACAGACTCCCAGGGTCCACTTTCTCAGTGGCACTATCCTTGCGCATTCATGTTGTAGTTGCATGGGGTTCTATTCTTGAACCTAGCACTTATTTCGTGTTTCCATTCCATCAACCGAGGAGCCCGTATGACTATTGAGTTCCCTCTCGCTGTTGTTTTGGAACTTCCAGCCAGGTTCGCCTGTTTTCTGATCGTTTGGTTGGACACGCGCGCTTAGTTGCACCCATGTGGTTGAGATTAGATACATGCACATACCTGTTGTTCCCTACCTATTCTTCTATGTTTTCAAAGCATATCTTTGCCTTATCTCCACCTTTCAGAGTACCGTCTGTCACGTTGTATTCTATACAGTGTGCCCTCTCACACAAAACATTACTCAGAGGATTCCTATATTCCCTCATGGTATCAGAGCAAGTCGGTGACACGACCTCTTCCTCCCACCACAAAGCATGCAACAACAACACTAGAGGCATCTGGGTTGGGCTAGGTTGGGCTGGGCTGGGAGGGGCGTACACCTCCTGGCGACGTGGAGGTCTTAAGCTGAGGGCTCATGTCACGTAGTCCTCCGGCAAAGCCGGAAGCGGAATGGTGCCGAAACTTCTTGACAGTTCCCTTCATTACAGTGGCCATCTTGGCGATGACGGGACGCATGAGTGACGGCGTCTTAGGCTACCACAGCACCAACAACAGCAGCCAAGCCAGCCGCAGTTGTTGTAGTGGCTCTAGCAATAATAGCAGTTCGATTGGCAGCCGCATGTGGCAGTAGCAACAATAATTGCAACGTTGACGTCGTAGGTTTCCATAGCAGTAGCACTCACAGCCTGAACAACACCAGTAATAGCACCACCACTAGAGACACTAGAAATAGCAGCGGATGCTACAATGCAACTGTTGTAGCAACAACAACATTGGCGGCGCTACAGCAGAAGCAACAACAATTGTAATGGCGGCGTCTTTGGCCGCCACAATAGCAGCACCCGTAGTCTCGGCAACAATAGCAACATCAGTAGTAGTAGCACTAGCTATAGCAACAAGAGCGGCAGGTGCTACAATCCAATAGATACAATAGTAGTAGCAGAGGCGGCGCTAGGAGTAGCAACTGTGAGTAGTAGCAGCAGAAGCAATATCAAACCAGCAGCGCAAGTAGGAGCATTAGCGGTAGGTCTACAATAATAGCAGCAGACGCGACGACTGACGTAGCAGACAGTAGCGCAACAGGAGGGAGGCTACAAGGAAACTTCCGTGTCCTCTGCTTGTTGGTCGACGGGCTCGTTGACCTAGGAGCCCGTAGACCAATGGGCTCGTCGATCAACAAACCCACCTGTTGATCGATGAGCCCATTGATCAATGGACTCAAGCTCACTTGCATACAAGAAAATATAGTTAGCCAATCCTTGGTGAAACTGACTTTGCTATGGACAGGCTAGGCCTGCCAAGCTATTTTGTTTCATTTCTTCTTTCATTTGTTTTTACTTTCATTTTGTCTTTCTCTTTTGTCCCTTGCACAAGGCCCAGGCATCCGGGGTATTGTCTCGGTACCACAGGGAAACCGGTTCCTCAGGTATTTTCTTTTATTCTTTCGTCTTACGGTCAAGACCATTGCACGTAGGAGTCTGACCTCTTACAATGAGAAACCACCGTCGTCATAACGTTGGTTGTTCCAACACCCGCCCTGACGTCCCGGGCTGTTGCAGTTCCCGCTCAGGATGGCTTTGGCTTCCGCCACCATACTATCCCACAGTATATGGGCCACCTTCTTCTTTATACACCCCTCCGTCGTGGCTCCAGCCCGCAGCTCCATCCTTCCTTCCGACACCAGCTAAGTCCTTTGCCAAGCCATTAAACTGTTTACACACGTCTGGTCCCACTTCCCCATTCCCTTCCTTTCCTTGCCCTCCGGTCTTCTCCTCCAGTGTAGTTTTGATTGTGGGGTCGAGGGGTCACCATTGTTTGTCGGATGGAGCCCTTCAAGGCGTTTTGGACGGTGGGGTTGTGTCATCTATGGAGTGGGTTGAGCATTTGCAGTCATTTTCCCTTCCCCTTCTCCTTGCTGTGACTTTTGTTTGTTCTATGTCCTCTCCTATCCTAGTTTGCAATGTTGTATAGTGTCATGTGACCACTACTTCTCGTGTGTCTAGTGGCTTTTGGATCATCAATTCTAGAGGCACTCATCACATGATGCCGTCTCATGCCACCTTTCTCACATTGCGGCCTGTCAGTGATGTACACTTTGTTTCCACTGGCTCTGGCCAGATGTTGCCAATTCAGGGTGTTGGTGTTGTGCATATCATTGGTCCATCGGGTGACGTCGTCTTGCCTGATGTCCTCTTTGTCCTTGCGATTGAGGTAAGCTTGCCGTCTTTCATTGCCTTGGATGACCAAGGCATGGAATTTGTCTCATCATGTGGCGTTGGCACTATGTCGATGGAGTTGTCCGGCCATCATGTTCCTTGTGGTCTATGTTGTGACAAGTTGTATTGTGTGCCCCAGTTTGCACTGTTGCTCTTGGCTACTACAACAACGCATGTGCATGTTGCTCCCTCGCTTTCCCGTGGACACACTCATTTGCTCCATTGTCGCCTATGTCATGTGCATACATCCACCATCCATAGCCTCTTGCGTTATCAGCCTGCTGTTGGCCTTGACCTTGGCACATTCCCTGTCTCATGCACTGCTGAGTGTCTTGATTATGCACAAGGCAAGTTGCATTGTCCTTCCTTTCCTTTGTCCTGTTGGAGTGAGGTGATAACTACGTTGGATTTTGGCTTCAACACGATGCAGTCGGCCTCACTTTTGGAGGAGTCCATGTGAGGTTACGGATTTTACCGTGATTCACTGAGAATTTTCCTATGGGGAATTTTTCACTATACAGGCCAGAATATTCCTGGTTTTTTTAGTCCTCAAGGGCGTGTTCAATCCGTGGACGTGTACGAATGGTTTGGTGTGTCCAAGAAAGGTGGAATTACCTTGGCCAACTCACTGGAGTGATTTCTAAGGTTCGACAACTTGGCAACTACCTCATACGAGGCAATCTTGGAGAGTACAAAGCCTACAAGGTTTCCGTGAGCCACTGTACAAGATCAAAGCAATCGCCTAGCTCACATACGATCTCACGGAGGAGTTACTACATCATCATCGTCACTTCCAATGTTGGACAACACATTACTACATCAACGTTTGGGGCCGCCGGGACCGCCACCTTGAGTGAAGCAGCCTCGAACGCCAGGACTACTACCAGCCAGAGCAGCAGTATACAAGGGAGCACAAGTTGTGGCTCCAGCAGCCAATTCTAGTCTCTTCAACTCCATAGCATCAGCATCAACTATTCTACACGTCTGCGAGCCACTTGGTCTCTGTTCCAGACTCAGATCCCGGTGCTTTCGGAGTTTCCTGGAGGTTCCCTCTGACGACCCACTGTCTCTGGAGGAAGTGTGCCAACGTGGAGAGGAGGTTGCTTGGCATCATGAAGGCCTGTCAACCCGGAAGACGGTCAAAACGCCAAGACTCTTGCTACAAGGCTTGACGCCAAGCAAGACATTGTGCCTAGTTTGGGCCAGGCTCTGTCAAGTTTCTGTTGCTGAGCATTTCATAGGCTGTTGCTGAGCTGTTCATAGGCTGTTGCTGAGCTTCTACATAGTATTGTTGTACCTTGTATTCTTGTAACACAATCAAAGCTTCCGCATTCATTTCTCAGCAATTGTACAAGCATTGCTTGGGACTCCAAAGGTCCTGGCACGACAGCAAGGCCAACCAATCCTTTGCTGTGGTCGTGCAAAATTCGAGCATGCTGTCAGAGCCATCAGGCCTGTGCCACTAGCGAGCACAGCAGCTATAGCTAAGTGTTGGTGGAAGAGTCTTCCACATTCACATGTGAGCATAAGAGAGTGGAGAGGTGCACGAATCACGGATTGTGCACAAGGGACAAGGATTGAGAAGTCTCTATGAGTGACATGGAGCCTCAACATCCGAGGGAGGGTTCTCCTTTACTTGACAATCAGTCTGTGGTTCATGGTTTAGGCATGGGTCAAGAGCAGGGATGCCATGTCGCATATCATGCACAACGGCAAGCAACAGAAGCACAACGCTTGGCTGAGGAAGTGTAGTGAATGGCAAAGCAAGAAGCATTGGTGCGTCAAGCTGTGGAGCAGGAACGTGAGGCATTGAGGCAACAGCTTGGAACCCAAGAGCTCCTTCGACGGAAGGAGAAGCTCACACATGCAGCTCAAGTGTCACACACGCAGCAGTTGCAACAGTCATGTGCAGATTTAGAAGCACAGAATGCACAGATAAAACAACAGCTAGCACTGTTGCAACAAAAGCAGCAGATGCATCAACAGATGATGCAGCAACAACAGCAACTGTAGCAATAACAGCAGCCAATGCAGTGGCAACAACATTCACAAGCATCATCTGCCCATGTGCCTCATGGAAGTCCTCCACCAGTTGTGCAACCAGCTTTCTCCCAACGGATGCAGCCTGGAGTAGCTGCAAACGGAGGTGTGGTGCAGCAGTTCCTGGCGCATTCTCAAGGGATGCCAGGGGTTCCAGCATTGGCATTATACCAACAGGCTCAACCGGCTCCTATGCCACAAGCCTACGGGGCTCAGCCTGTAGCAGCAATAGGAATGCCTTAAGGACAGCCGATTCCAGCAGTACCCATGCAGTAGTATCTTGTGCCTGCCCAACCATTGGCAGGACAAAGAATCCCGTTCCAACGTCTGGAGATCACAGTGCTTGGAGCAGCGGCATCCTTGCAGTTGCACAAGATCAACATCGACAAGTTCGACGGAGAGAACTTCCCACACTGGGTGCACAAGTTCAAACAAGTCAGTCAGCTTCATTGCCTATGGGAGTTCTACAACGGCCACTACTTGCCGCCACCATTGGTTTCATCACCAAAAACGGTGGCAGATTTCAGTTACTTCACCAAGGCTGCGTACATGGTGCTGGATAACCAGCTTACTCCTTGCATCCAACAGGCAATCAGGATGTTTGAGGGATCGAGTGAACGTGCTCATCATGCGTGGTCCTACTTGCTACGGACCTACATGTCTGGAGACTCCACCTTTAAGTCACACCTCCTTGCAGAACTTTCGTACATGAGTCTCAGCAACTTCAACAACATCGAAGACTGCATCAACAAAGCCAAGTCACTACGCGACCAGCTCGCAGTGACCGACGCTCTTTTTTTGGAGCCAGTCTTTGTGACCTTCCTCCTCAACGGACTGATTGGCGATTGGGAGGAAGTGAGGTGTTTGCTGAAGTTCAAGGAGGAGGCTGACTTGACAGAGGCGTACGTGTGCAAGATGTTGTTGGCAGAAGAGCGCGATTGCAAGCTTGCAAAGGCAAAGTTACGTTTTCTTTCCTATCCAACATACCCAACAGCTTGCACTACCCTCGTGTCCCATCCTACATCAAACACTTATGCCGTAAACGTTACTCCTACACCTCAGTAGAATCAAACATCGCCATCTACACCATGTGGAAACTCCAACAACAAGCATGTTAGACCTCAGCTTGTGCACAAGTGCCAGTACTGCAAGCAACATGGACACACCAGGCTGTATTGTAGGAAGCGGCTAAGAGATAAGGAGTGTGCAAGGAGGCATGAGAGCGAGGAGGAGCAGTCAGAGGATTCGGATGGTGGAAAGGAGGACAGTGATGAAGAAGATGAGGATACTCAATAGAAGGTGATTATTGGAGTAGAAAAGAAGCAGTTCGACTTCTTAGGATCTGTACTCCATGTCTCGGAATTTCCGAGTACCGAGCGAGTCTGCTCAAAAAACGTGTGGTACCTGGACAGTGGGTGCACGTCACACGTTACATTTGACAGATCCTGCCTCTAACACCTTCAGTGCGGGGAAAAAGGCTATGTCACTATAGCGAACAACTGGCGTGTGCCAGTGGAAGGCAAAGGGGAGATGACATTAACGGGGTACAAGGGAGCTCAAGTGCACTTTGGCAACATGTTGTTCATCTATGGGATTTATTTCAACCTCCTATCACTTGGAGAGTTGTTAAAGTAGGGAGCGCACATTGTCAGCAACGGGGAGCGGATCTCCCTCAAAAGCAGTGAAGGTGAAATCTTTGCTCCTGGGCACCTATGCTTCAACGGTATGATAAGGCTCAACCTGAGTCCAACTACTGGAAAGAACCCCGGCTCTTCCTTTGCTACAATAAATCAAGAGGTAGTGCACGCCGTTCTGGGGCACACACAACATCGTCGCGGCAGCCGACGGAATGAAGTCACTTTTTTCAAGGTGTCTCCGGTTTCTACCAACGAGGACGACAACTTTGGAAAAGCACCTATGGTCAATGGCAAGCTAGCCATTGGTGCAATCTGTCCTCTGGTGTAGTACGAGGTGACTTCGGGCTGTGCAACAGAGAGGGGGAGTACGAGAGCTACTTCAGGAGTGCCTGAAATGACTTTCTCGGCTTCAACCTATAACTCTGGCACAAAGAGTGACTCTGCTGATCATGGAAATTTTCTTGGCAGCGGGAAGGATAATTCCTATTTTGACTATGAGAAGAGGACATCCGACGACAAGGTCATTGACTTTACTACTTTCCTCTACACACCACTGGCATTTCTCGGCATGGAGGTCGTGTCGGGAAAATGTTTCTTGAACCCACAAGAGGGATGCCTGGGTGGTGAGAAGCAGGATTTTCTCCAAAATCCCTGACATTAGCTTTCGGCAGCAGTTTCAGACGTTTCTACGGAACTCGGGGATCAGCAGATTTTGTCGGAGAAAGTTTTACAAAATTCTGTTCACTGCTCACGTCGCTCGTCGTGGTTGCGTCCTGAACAACGACGTCATCCGCGCTTCACCGGTCGTTCGACAGAGATTGAGGTGACGTCAACGCCGAGTTGTGAATTCGGAGCGTCGTCGTGCGGAGGAGGTGGTCATGCGAGACCTCCTGTCGTGTTTGCGAGCACCGGTGACCGCGTGAGGAGCCTGCTCCCTATCTCGAGCGGCTCTTCGCTGCTCCTAACCGCGAACTGCAAAGTTTGCAGTTCAGTGCAAGCTGATGCAACAGCTCGCAATACAGGACAAATCCGCCCAATCAGCGGCGCAAAAGGACAGCGAGGACCCGCCGGCAAAAATTTGAACGGCGAACGACAGACAGCCGACGTAGCAGGAGGCTCTCGCTGTCATCTCTCTCAACTCAAGATGTCACGCTGCGAAGTCACGCGAGCAAGAAGTTCCTCTGCGAGCTACAAACTTTGATCCGCTGAGACAAAAGCAGGCTCTCGGAGGAACTCGCAAAGATGCAGCAGAACGTTCAAGGGCAAACGACGAACGACTCTAAAACCACAAATGCTCCATGAACAACATCACCCGCCCTTTTCTACTGCACCAGCGAGGAGGAAGTGAGACTGGAGTCGCAACAAAAAAATTCTTTTTGGGCCCGTCAACTCCTTGTAAATGGCTCCGGACAGCTCAGTCGTGGTCTCCAACAGTGGGAGATGGTCTTGGAATTTTCAACTGAAAGCATGACACTTGAGGTGAAGCCGGGCGTTGTCTAAAATAGCCAGGCAGCCTTGAAAAATGTTGGGACCTGAACCAAGCCTCCTCAAACGGATTAAAAAAAAAGGAAATCCTGAAGGGAGAACCCAGGAGCAAGTTGTGGATCGGGAAAACAATATCCTTCACACCCAAGGACAAGAAATCAAGGGGGAGATCATCTCTTGACTTACAAAGCAAGAGAGAAAAGTGTTGCCACCAAAAAGCTCAGTGATGACTGAATAAACTATGGGTTTCTTTGCCAATAAGTACATTCAATTGTGGAAGAGTCCTTCTACGTTCACCAACACACTTATTGAGGGGGAGTGTTGGAGTGAGGCGATAACTACGCTGGATTTCAGCTTCAGTACGGTGCATTCGGCTTCACTTTTGGAGGAGTCCACGTGAGTTTACGGATTTTACCGTGATTCACTAATTTTCTTATGGGGAATTTTCCACTGTACAGGCCAGAATATTCCTGGTTTTTTTAGTCCTCAAGGGCGTGTTCAGCCCCTAGACGTCCAAGAATGGTTTGGTGTGTCCAAGAAAGGTGGGATTACCTTGGCCAACTCACGGGAGTGATTTCTAGGGTTCGACAACTTGGCAATAGCCTCGTACGAGGCAATCTTGGAGAGTACAAAGCCTACGAGGTTTCCGTGAGCTAGTGTACAGGATCAAAGCAATCGCCTAGCTCACATACGACATTGTGGAGGTTTTAGTGCATCATCATCGTCACTTCCAATGTTGGACGACACATTACTGCATCAACGTTGGGACAGCCGGGACCGCCACCTTGAGTGAAGCAGCCTCGAACGCCAGGACTACTACCAGCCAGAGCAGTACTATATAAGGGAACACAAGTTGTGGCTCCAGCAACCAATTCTAATCTCTCCAACTCCACAGTATCAGCATCAACTATTATGCACGTCTGCGAGCCACTTGGTCTCTATACCAGACTCAAATCCCGGTGCTGCTGAAGTTTCCTGGAGGTTCCCTGTGACGACCCACTATCTCTGGAGGAAGTGCGCCAACCTGGAGAGGAGGTTGCCTGACATCATGAAGGCCTGTCAACCCGGAAGACGGTCAACACGCCAAGACTCTTGCTACAAGGCTTGACGCCTAGAAAGACGTTGCGCCTAGTTTGGGCCAGGCTCTGTCAAGTTTCTGTTGCTGAGCTCTTCATAGGCCGTTGCTGAGCTTCTACTTAGTATTGCTGTACCTTGTATTCTTGTAATACAATCGGAGCTTCCACCTTCATTTTTCAGCAGTTCTACAAGCATTGCTTGGCACACTAAAGGTCCTGGCACGACAGTAAGGCCAACCAAGCCTTTGTTGTGGTCGTGCGAAATTCCAACATTTACGAACCATTTTTTCCCCCTCCGACCACTTGTGACTCATGTTATGAGTTGTTAAAATTGACCACACATTGTGAAATTCTTTGGTCATGATAAGTGACATATGCCTACTTTGGTTGGTCATTGTGCAGGGTAGGCACACTGTGCGAATACGTACAGAAGACCCCTATACTTGCTAGTTGATAACTAGTATCTTTAAACCATTGTTTCCTCCTCTAACCATTTGTGCCTCGTGTTATGATTTGTCAATGTTGAAGACAGACAATGAAGTTTGGTCATACTTAGTGACATCTGCCTCCTTTGGTTGGTCATTATGCATGGTAGCCACCCCGTGCCACTACTTAGTGAAGATATTTGTACTTGCTAGTTGATAGCTGGTGTTTCTAAACTATTGTTTCTCCCTCTGACCATTTTTTACCCATGTTATGAGTTTTCAATGTTGACCACACAAAGTTGAATTCTTTTGGTCATGTTCAGAGACATATGCATCATTTGGTTGGTCATTGTACATGGTATCCACACCATGCAACTATGTATTGAAGGTCTTTGTACTTGCTAGTTGATAACTAGTAAATCCAAACCATTGTTCCCCCCTCTGACCATCTGTGACTCGTATTAGGGGTTGTCAATGTTGACCAAACACAGTTAAATTATTTGGTCATGGTGAGTGACATATGCTTACTTCGGTTGGTCATTATGCATGGTAGCCACACCGTGCCACTACTTGTTGAAGATCTTTGTACTTGCTAGCAGATACCTAGTGTTCCCAAATTATTGTCTCTCCCTCTGACCATGTGTGACTCGTATTATGAGGTTTCAACATTGACCACACACAGTGAAATTCTTTGGTCCTGGTCAGGGACACATGCCTACTTTTGTTGGTCATTGTGCATGGTAGCCACACCGTACCACTACTTATTGAAGGTCTTTGTAATTGCTAGTCAATTCTTATTATTCCTAGATCATTGTTTCTCCCTCTTAGCATTTGAGACTCGTATTATAAGTTGTCAACGTTGACCACACACTGTGAAAGCATTTGGTCATGATAAGTCACATATGCCTTCTTTGGTTGGTCATTGTGCATGGTAGCCACATTGTGTCACTACTTATTGAAGATCTTTGTTCTTGCTAGTTAACACCTAGTTATCCCAAACCATTGTTACTCATATTTGGTAATAGTCAGTGACATACGCCTACTTTGATTGGTCATTGTGCATGGTAGTCACACCATGCCACTCCTTATTGAAGGTCTTTGAATTTGCTAGTTGATAACTAGTATTCCCAAACCATTGTTTCCCCCTCTGACCATTTGTGACTCGTGTTATGAGTTGTGAATATTGATCACGTACAATGGAATTCTTTGGTCATGGTCTGTGACATATGCATTTGTGGATTGGTCATTGTGCATAGTAGCCACTCCGTACCACTACTTACAGAACATCTTTGTACTTGCTAGGTGAAAAATAGTATTTCCTGTCTGTTTTTTCACCCTCTTTCCATTTGTGACTCCTATTATGAGTTGTCAACATTGACCACACACAGTGGAATTCCATTGGTCATGTTCAGTGACATATGCCAATTTGGTTGGTCATTGTGCATGATAGCCACACTACTACTTATTGAAGGTATTTCTACCTGCTAGTCAAGACCTAGTGTTCCCAAACCTTTGTTTCCCCCTCTTACCATTTTTGACTCGTATTAGGAGTTGTCAAAGTTGACTACACAAAGTAAAATTCTTTGGTTCAGGTCGCTGACATGTAAGGGTGCACACAGGTTCCAGGTACGGAGGGTCTGGAACCTGACCTTCTGGTTCTGGAATCAGAACCGTAGTTCCGGTTCCAATATCCCAAAACTTTCCAAGAATCGCGGTTCCTGAACCGGGGTCTATGGAGGCGATGATGAGTGGGGAGGGGGGATGTTATAGACTTTGTTTGTCGATGTGGCGCCTTGGGAGGCCATGTGAGTACTCAAATCACATACCAACACTCAATAGATGAGGGTTGAAGGGATTTTTTTCTTGTCTCTTTGGAAAAAACATGATGTTGGGAGCCGATCCTGCTTCATATTCCTTACTAGGGGAACTTCTATAAAACCGTGACCAGAACCGCGGTTCAAAGAAGAACCATGGTTCTAAAACCGGAACCGCAGTTCCGGTTCCGAGCTGGAACCGGAACCGCGGTTTTGGTTCCATTCTCAGAACCACTGTTACGTTCCGGTGTGCAGCCTTAGTGACATATGCATACTTTGCTTGGTGAGTCAGCATGGTAGCCACTTTGTGCCACTACTTATCAAAGGTTTTTGTACTGGCCAGTCGGTAACTAGTATTCCTATACCATTCTTTCACCCTCTGACCATTTGTGACTCGTGTTATAAGTTGTCAACGTTGACCACACATAGTGAAATTCTTTGGTCATGGTCAGTGACAAATGCCTATTCTAGTTGATCATTGTGCATGGTGGCCACACCATGCCACTACTTATTGAAGACATTTCTACTTGCTAGTTGATAGCTAGTATTCCCAAAGCATTGTTTTCCCCTCTGACCATTTTTGAATCATCTTATAAGTTGTCAACGTTGACTACACACAGTGGTATTCTTTGGTCAAAGTCAGTGAAATGTGCATACTTCGGTTGGTCATTCTTCATGGTAGCCCCACCTTGCCACATCTTATTGGAAATCTTTATACTTGCTAGTTGATAGCTAGTTTTCCCAAGCCATTGTTTCCCCCTCTAACCATTTGTGACTCGTGTTATGAGATGTCAACGTTGACCACACGTAGTGTACTTCTTTAGTCATGGTCAGTGAGACATGCCTCATTTGTTTGGTCATTGTGCACGATAGTGACTCTGTGCCACTATACATTAAAGATCTTTGTACTTGCTAGTCAATACCTAGTGTTCCCAAACCATTTTTTCACCATCTGAGCATTTGTGACTCGTGTTATGAGTTGTCAATGTTGACCACACATACTGAGATTCTTTGGTCATGATCAATGACATATGCCTACTTTAATTGATCAGTTTGCATGGTATCCACAGCGTGCCACTATGTGTTGAAGATCTTTGACCTTGTTCGTGGATAACTAGAATTACCAAAACATTGTTTTCCCCTTTGATCATTTGTGACTCGTGCTATGAGTTGTCAGCACAAACCACTCAAAGTGAAGTCCTTTGGTCATGGTCAGTGACATATACCTACTTTGGTTGGTCATTGTGCATGGTAGCCACACCATGCCACTACTTATTGAAGGTATTTGTACTTTCTTGTCGATAACTAGTATTCCAAAACCATTGTTCCCCCCTCTGACCATTTGTGACTCGTATTATGAGTTGTCAGCGCTGACCACTTAAAGTGAAATCCCTTGGTCATGGTCAGTGACATATGCCTGCTTTGGTTGGTCATTGTGCATGGTAGCCCCACCGTGCCACTACTTATTGAAGGTCTTTGTACTTGCTTGTCGAGAACTAGTATTAATAAACCATGTTTTCCTCCTCTAACCATTTGCGACTTGTGTTATGTGCTGTCAACGATGACCATACATTGTGAAAATCTTTGGTCATGGTCAGTGACATATGCCTACTTTGGTTGGTCATTGTGCATGGTAGCCACACCGTACCACTACTTATATAAGGTCTATGTACTAACTAGTTGATTACTAAAGTTTCAAATCTATTGTCTCCCCCCTCTGACCATTTGTGACTCATACTATGAGTTGTCAAAATTGACCACACACGTTTTGGTCATATGTCACTGTGCATGTCATATGCATCATGACGAAAGACTTTCACTTTTATAAAATGCTTCTATTGGTCATTGTGTGCGGTTATTGAGTTCTTTGTACTTGCTACTTGATACCTGGTGTTTCTAAACCATTGTTTCCCCCTCTGGCCATTCATGACTCGTGTTATAAGTTATCAATATTGACCCATTATAGTGGAACGTTTTGGTCATGACAAGTGACATATGCCTTCTTTGGTTGGTCATTGTGCATGGTAGCCACACGGTGCCACTAATTATTGAAGGTATTTGTACTTTCTAGTAGATAACAAGTATTTTCAAACCAATTTTTCTGTCTCTGACGTTTTGTGAATTGTATTCTGGGTTATCAACGTTGACCACCCATAGTAAATTCATCTGGTCATGGTCAGTGACACATGCCTACTTTGGTTGGTCACTGTGCATGGTAGCCACACCGTGCCACTACTTACTGATTTTTTTACTCTTGCTAGTCAATAACTAGTATTCCCCAACCAATGTTTCTCCCTCTGACCATTCGTGACTCGTGTTCCGAGTTTTCAACATTGATCCATCATAGTGAAATGTTTTGGTCATGATAAGTGACACGTGCCTAGTTTGGTTGGTCATTGTGCATGGTAGCCACACTGTGCCACTACTTATTAAAGGTCTTTGTACTTCCTAGTTGATAACAAGTATTTCCACACCATTGTTTTTCTCTCTGACCATTTGTGACTCGTATTATGGGTTGTCAACGCTGACCACCCATAAGGAAATTCTTTGCTAATGGTCAGTGACATATGCATACTTTGGTTGGTCACTGTGCATGGTCGCCACACCGTGCCACTAATTATTGAAGATTTTTGTACTTGCTAGTTGATAAACAGTCTTCCCTAACCATTGTTTCCCCCTCTGACCATTTGGGACTCGTGTTCCGAGTTGTCAACATTGACCCATCATACTTAAAATCTGTGGTCATGATAAGTGACATGCGCCTACTTTTGTTGGTCATTGTGCATGGTTGTCACACTGTGCAACTTCTTATTAGGTCTTTTTACTTGGTAGTCAATGCATAGTGTTCCTAAACCATTTTTTTCTCCTCCTACCATTTATGAATCGTATTATGAGCTGTCATCATTGACCACACACAGTGGAATTTTTTTCATCATGTTCAGTGATATATGCATACTTTGGTTGGTCATTGGACATGGTAGCCACATCGTGCCACTACTTATTTAAGGTCTTTGTACTCACTAGCCGATACCTGGTGTTTCCAAACCATTACTCCCCCCTCTGGACATTTGTGACTCGTGCGTCGTGATGGTAGGGAAGTAATATGTGGCAAGAGGTAGGAGAGAGCTTGAAACTCCACAAGAGATCAGTTGCTGTTGTGGGTGCAAACCATTACGAGGGGTGCTTTTGCTGATGTGGAGGACAGTGTTGAAAGCTGCTGATAGATGCCAATGGAGTGAGTGCATGGGTCAAACCACGTGCGCGTTGAATAGGATGCGGTTAGGGAGAAGGTAAAACACCACAACGCTGTGAGAAATCTGCCGCCGGTGTGGGTGCAGGCTGCTGCGAAAGTGGGCAGCTAGCTCGTTAAGATCCTTGTGACACCAGATGTTGAAGATTGCGGATGACAAAGAGAGAAAGGATGATGATAGAATCTGGGTGCAGGGGCGAGCCGCGTGCGCTAAGGAAGTTTCAGCGAGGGTGCAGGTCGTCGTGCAACGCGCAATGCGACCGGGCCAATCCTTGTACCGAGCGGGGGAAATGCTGGAGGCAGAGGAGCGGCTGATGATGGAGTGGACGCAGGGGCAAAACCATGTGCGCTGCTGAATAGAGGAATAGAATGCGGCAATGGGAAGGCGAATGCCAACGCGCCGCAAGAAACCTGCTCCTGGCGTGGGTGCAACCTGCTGCAAAGCGGGCAGCTGGCTCGTGCAGATCCTTGTACTAGCAACAGATGCAGATGTTTGCTGATGATGAGGCTGAATCTGGGTGTAGGGGCAAGCCGCACACACTGCAGAAGTTTTGGTGTGGGCGCAGCTCGTCGCGAAAACTGGCGCTGCGACTGGGCGGATTCGTTTGCCGAGAAGGTGACGATGATGATAGCGGAGGAAGAGATGATGACGGAGTGGGCGCAGGGGCAGAACCACGTGCACAGCGAAGCGATGCTGATGATGGCAATGCTGAAGATGATACAGAGGCAGTTTTAGGAGACAGATAAAGATGGAATAAGGCTGATGTGAAGGTAGGCTAGAGGAGATGGAGGATGTTGAAGGGCGATGAAGAGGATGTGCGGAGGCTGATGGCGAAGAAGATGACATCGATGAGGCGGGGATAGTAATGGATGACGGAAGAAGCAGCAAGGTAGGCGACAGTGGGTGTGAACAAGACAACTAGCTGCTCTGCTGTCAGGAGAGTAATGGCTTGTTCTCCAAGTAGCTTGAAGCGTGAGCAGGAAGACTGGTGGTGTCCGATGTCTTGGTAGCGAGAGGAAGTCGGCTGCAGCAGAGAAGGTGAGCAGTGACGCTGGTCCGTAGATGCCAGGAGAGTGACGGCTTGTTCCCAAATTGGCTCAAAGCGTGAGCAGTAAGACTGGTGGTGTCCGATGTCCAGATGGCGGATGACGATCTACTGCCACTTACGATGCGAAGAGGTGGTGCGAGAGCGCGACTCAAGAAGATGATGGCAATGAGGCTGATGTGATGGGGCAGCTGGATCAGGTGAGGAAGATTGAGCAGATGAGGAAGATGAAGGCGCTTGCGGCGACTGATGGATGGAGAAGGACAGGTTGCGGGTGGTAGGAAACTTTGAGGAAGATGATGACAGGCGGTGGCTCGAGAGCTGCTTGAGGCTGTTATCGACGTCGTGTTACCGAGTGTTGGCCATGGGCGCGGGTTGGGCGCAGGTATTGATCAGGATGACAAGGAGTCTCTTCAGCTTGAGGAGCAATCAGAGCAGTATTACTGACATCAATTGCTGGCCAAGCGGAGCGACTTGATGCGGCGGCGGTGGCAACAACAACAGATGCATGCTGGACGAAGGAGTTAAGCAATTGTGGCAGCGAAGCAATGACTGGGTCACGGGGCACTAGGTGATGTTGCCTGACACTCTGATACCATGTCAGAAGAATGCAATGAGCGGAGACGGCAACAGCAGAAGCAAATAAAAGCAACGGGACAAGCAGAAGAACGTCAGTTGAATGAAGGAAGCAAAAGGCATGAGCTGTCCCAAGGAGTTGGTCGCAGAGGTTGAAGATAGGCGAGGCATTGGAGATACGAGGTTGACAGTGGCCGGTGAGAGAAAGCAAGAGAGAAGCGAGTAATGGGTCGCTGATGTCAGAATAATGCAATGAGTGGGAACGGCAAGAGGAGAAGCAAGCGGAAGCAACGAAGCACGCAGGAGCCTGTTAGTGGAACGATTAAAGCAGAAAGGTAAGTGCAGTCCCAAGGAGTTAGTCGCAGAGCCTCAAGAGAGGCGAGGCACAGGAGCTCCGAGGTATACAGGAGTCAGTGTGAGAACATGAGAGCAAAGCGAGTGATGCGCTGAGGTGGGGCGAAGGATTAAGAGTGACGAAGAGAAGAGTTGTGAGAAGAGGAATGGTGAGCGAAGGCGGTGGGAGCGAGGAGCGAGCAGAGCGAGAACACGACGGCAAAGCCACGGAACCAAAAGGTGAACAGGATGCAAAGAGCTGTTATGGTTAAACTAGGAGGGAATGAACGTCCTCCTTATATGAAAGGTAGAACAGGACAAAGAACAAGCAACGACTTCTTGTGCACTAGCCGGACGTGCTTGCGGTCGAACCGCTCATTAGTGGATTACTCGGTAACGTGCCGTTGGTCGGTTATCGTTCTGAATGGCTCGTGCAGGATGGGACAGAGGTGGTTCACGCCAGGGCTGAACCATTATTGAGAGCTCTCGGGATATCAGAGTGGAGGGGTAGTTACGAGCAGGGGACCGGACNCGCTGAAGTGGGGCAAAGGATTAAGAGTGACGAAGAGAAGAGTTGTGAAAAGAGGAATGGTGAGCAAAGGCGGTGGGAGCAAGGAGCAAGCAGAGCGAGAATACGGCGGCGAAGCCACGGAACCAAAAGGGGAACAGGATGCAAAGAGCTGTTATGGTTAAACTAGGAGGGAATGAACATCCTCCTTATATGAAAGGTAGAACAGGACAAAGAACAAGCAACGACTTCTTGTGCACTAGCCGGACGTGCTTGCGGTCGAACCGCTCATTAGTGGATTACTCGGTAACGTGCCGTTGGTCGGTTATCGTTCTGAATGGCTCGTGCAGGATGGGACAGAGGTGGTTCACGCCAGGGCTGAACCATTATTGAGAGCTCTCGGGATATCAGAGTGGAGGGGTAGTTACGAGCAGGGGACCGGACGGAGTTTTGGGAGAGAGTGAACCCGACAGCTATTCTACCTTGACAGAGATACTATTCTGACACCCCCCCGTGAATCGGTCAAGGCAGATTGATTCTTGGTCTTATCGTGGCCGAGATTTCATCCCAGGCCCTAAAATGGTGGGCAGTTGACTGATCCTCCACAATGTTGTAGAAGTTTTCTCCACATTCCTGGTAGGTCATCTGGATGCTGGGTGAGCAGTTCATGAAGACTGGGGTCCATTAGTTCGTGGAGTCCACGTCTGAGTTCAGCGTCGAAGAGATCCATCTGTGCTTCAAAAGTCTCATAGGAGCAGTAATCTCCAAAGTAGAGATATCCCCGGATCAGCGACCCTAAAACCAAAAACCCATGAAGGAGGTAGGGGTTGAGTTTCTTGTAGAAGATCTGCTCCCACTCACTTACGTTGGAGACCTGAACTCTTTTTGCAGCGTGGGTGGAGGCAAACATGTGTGGGATCTCCAGGCTGGATGGGAATGTGGTATTGTGGAAGATGTGGAGGTAGGAGGATTTAAATTTCCAGCCGTAGTACTGAAGATGGTACCACCGCTCTGCTGCGATGTCTCCATGGCCGTCAAGGCTGTGGTAGATGCGAGCAAGGCGTTGTTTCAGTTGCTTCCATATTTTGTTGAGTGAGAGGACATAGTTCCTTAGGCAGAGAAGCGGGCTGTGGATATGGTCATATTTTCCAAGGAGGAAATCAGCTACAATAGATTCATTGATGTAGACGTTGCATGCATTGTGAAGGATGCTGTCTGTCCAACTGAAGAGATTGTGAACGTCTGCTGCAAGGGCTGGACATGTCTCCCAGGCAAAGGAAAGTGTTGTCATTTTGGCGGAAGGAGGTGGAAGGAGTGGTTTTGATGAAGCAGCGTGGTCCACAGGAGTGGCACCACGTTCACTTGAGAAGTCTCGATGTGAGTGCAGGTTCTTTTGCTCATGGTAGAAGCTGATGGTTGCTGATGATGAGGGTGGAAATTGATGAGGAAAAATGGGCGCAGGGTTGTGCTGCGGAAGTTTCGGCGTGGGTGCAGGTCGTCGCGAAACAGGCAATGCGACCGGGCGGATCCTTGTGTCGAGCTGATGATGAAAGTGGATGATTGGCAGAAGCGCGGTGGATGATGGAGTGGGCGCAGGGGCGAAACCTCGTGCACTGCAAAATAGGGGAATAGAATGCGGCAAGGGGAAGGTTGGGGCCAACGCGCCCCGAGAAATCTGTTGCTGGCGTGGGTGCAGCCTGCTGTAAAGCGGGCAGCTAGCTTGTGCAGATCCCTGTGCTGGAAGTAGATGCTGATGATTTCTGAGGAGGTGGAAGTTGATTTCGAGAGAGTGGAAGCAGGGGCAAAACCACGTGTGCTGCAAAGTGTCAGCGTGGGCGCAGGTTGTTGCGAGACTGACAATGCAACCCGCCGGATCCTTGTGCCGAGCGGATAACGAGAAGCGGATGATGGCGGAGGAGCAATGGATGGCTGAGTAGGCGCAGGGGTGGAACCACGTACGCTGCGAGGCAATGCTGATGATGACGGAGCGGAAGCTGATGAAAGGCGATCCAGAGGAGGTAGAGGAAGCTGAGGTGAGGCTGGTTCAAAGGATGAAGAGTTGAGGAAGCAGCGATGATGAGGAGGATATGTGGAGGCTGATGAGGATGGTGATGTCGCGGTGAGAGTGATGGAGGAGTGGCAGCAGAGGACGGATGACAGAGCAGGCGGAAGCGGCAGTGGGCGAAGGGCAAGGCAACCAGTTCCTTTATTGTCAGGAGAGTGACGGCTTGTTCCCCAGTTGGCCAGAGACCGACGGGCAAGAAGACAGGTGGTGTTCGATATCCTGATAGCGAGAGGAACCAAGCTGCAGCGTGGTTGGTCGTGAGATGGGCAGGGATGCCGGCCCGTGGATGTCAGGAGAGTGACGGCTTGTTCCCCAGTTGGCCCGAGACCGACCGGCAGGAAGACTGGTGGTTTGCGATATCCTGACGGCCGAAGGCAAGCTGCTTTTGCAGACCATGAGCAGAGGCGATGCGAGAGGGCAGCTCGCGACGATGAATGCAAGGAAGCTGACGCGAATGGGGCGGGTGGAGCAGATGGAGCAGATGAAGCAGATGAGGAGGACAAAGAAGTTTTGCGAAAGCTGAGTGATGAGAGAGGATAGGTGGCAGGCGGCAGGAAGCTTCCAGGAAGATGGCGACAAGCGGCAGCTCAGAAGCTGTTCTCAGCTGTTTTCAACGTCAAGTCACCAGCTTGGCCACGGGCGCGGATCTGGACACAGGGCTTGGCCCGGATGACGAGATGTCTCTTCCATGTGTGGAGCGATTGAGACAGTGCTACTGATGTCAGCTGCTGGTGAAGCGAAGTGACGTAAAGTGGTGGTGGCAGCGGCAAATGAAGGCTAGACAGAGGGGCGAGGAGTTTGTGGTAGTGAAGCGATGACTGGGTCACGGGGCACCAGGTGATGTTGCTTGATGCTCTAATACCATGTCAGAAGTATGCAATGAGCGGGAACGGCAAGAGCAGAAGCAAGCGGAAGCAACGAAGCATTTAGGAGTGCAGTCCCAAGGAGTTAGTCGCAGAGCCTCAAGAGAGGCAAGGTACGGGAGCTCCGAGGTAGACACAAGTCAATGAGATAACACGAGAGCAAAGCGAGTGATGCGCTGAGGTTGGGGGAAGGATTAAGAGTGACAAAGTGAAGAGTAGTGAGAAGAGGAATGATGAGCGAAGGTGGTGGGGGCGAGGAGCGAGCAGAGTGAGAACATGGTGGAAAAGTCGCGGAACCAAAAGGGGAACAGGATGTGAAGAACTGTTCTGGTTAAACTAGGAGGGAGTGAACATCCTCCTTATATGAAAGGTAGAACATGACAAAGAACAAGCAACGGCTTCTTGTGCACTTGCCGGACGTGCTTGCGGTCGAACCGCTTATTAGGGGATTACTCGGCAACGTGCCGTTGTGAACGGCTCGTGTAGGATGGGACCGAGGTGGTTTGCGCCAGCGCTGAACCAATATTGAGAGCGCTCGGAATATCAGAGAGGAGGGGTAGTTCCAAGCAGGGGACCGGACGAAGTTTTGGGGAGAGAGTGAACGCGGCAGCTGTTCTGCCTTTACAGAGATACTTTTCTGACAGATGAGTGCTGAGCGAAGGAGCGAGAGTGACAGGGCGAAAAGATGTGAACTGGGAATGATTGGCAAAGGCAATGTGAGCAAGAAGCGAGTAGAGAGAGGACACGGCGGCGCAGCCACAGAACCCAAGGGGAACATGAAGGGAAGAACTGTTATGGTTAATTCATAAAGGGAATGATCATCCTCCGTATAGACAAAAGAACAAGACAACAACAGTCACCAATGGCTTCTTTCCGCTAGTCGTACACGTAGCAATGTAGTGGCATTATTAGGGGCGGTTCGGCTCTGGTAAAACGGTGATGACCGACCGACCATTTGCAGAAGGAGGTTCGGAAGATCTGAACCTACATCAAGAGCTCCGATTATCTGAGGGGTATTGGAGAGGACCTTGTCAGAGTCATTTATCTTCCTGATAGCTCTAGCATTCTCTGGCTTGCTCAACCATTCTCTGGCTTGCTCCACCTTTCTCTGGCTTGCTCCACCTTTCCCTGGCTTGCTCCACCTTTCTCTGGCTTGCTCCACTGTTCTCTGGCTTCCTCTTTCTTTCTCTAGCTTGCTCCACCATTCTCTGGCTTGCTCCACCTTTCTCTGGCTTGATCCATCTTTATCCAGCTTGCTCCAACTTTCTCTGGCTTTCTCCACCTTTCTCTAGCTTGCTCCACCGTTCTCTGGCTTGCTCCACCTTTCTCTAGCTTGCTCCACCATTCTCTGGCTTGCTCCACCTTTCTCTGGCTTGCTCAACCTTTCCCTGGCTTGCTCCAACTTCCTTTGGCTTGCTCCACCTTTCTCTGGCTTGCTCCACCTTTCTCTGGCTTGCTCAACATTTCCCTTGATTGCTCCACCTTTCTCTGGCTTGCTCCACCTCTCCCTGGCTTGCTCTACCGCTCTCAGGCTTGCTCCACCTTTCCCTGGCTTGCTCCAACTTTTTCTTGCTTCCTCCACCTTTCTCTGGCTTGCTCCACCTTTCTCTAGCTTGCTCCACCTTTCCCTGGCTTGCTCCAACTTTTTCTTGCTTCCTCCACCTTTCTCTGGCTTGCTCCACCTTTCTCTAGCTTGCTCCACTGTTCTCTAGCTTGCTTCACCTTTCTCTGGATTGCTCCACGTTTCCCTGGATTCCTCCACCTTTCTCTGTATTTCTCCACCGTTCCCTGGCTTACTCCACTATTCTCTGGCTTGCTCAACCTTTCTGAGGCTTGATCCACATTCCTCTGGCTTGCTCGACTGTTCTCTGGCTTGCTCCACCTTTCTCTGTATTTCTCCACCGTTCCCTGGCTTACTCCACTATTCTCTGGCTTGCTCAACCTTTCTGAGGCTTGATCCACATTCCTCTGGCTTGCTCGACTGTTCTCTGGCTTGCTCCACCTTTCTCTAGCTTGCTCAACCTTTCTCTGGCTTGCTCCACCATTCCTTGTCTTGCTTCACCTTTCTTTGGATTGCTCCACCTTGCTCTGGCTTGATCCACCTTTCCCTGGCTTGCTCCACTGTTCTCTGGCTTGCTCCACCTGTCTCTGGCTTGCTCCACCTTTCCTTGGCTTTCTCCATCGTTCTCTGGCTTGCTAACCCATTCTCTGGCTTGTTTGATCATTCTATGGCTTGCTCCCCCGTTCTCTTGCTTGCTCCACCTTTCCCTGGCTTGCTCCACCTTTCTCTGGCTTGCTCCACTGTTCTCTGGCTTGCTAACCCATTCTCTGGCTTGTTTGATCATTCTATGGCTTGCTCCCCCGTTCTCTTGCTTGCTCCACCTTTCCCTGGCTTGCTCCACCTTTCTCTGGCTTGCTCCACTGTTCTCTGGCTTCCTCTACCTTTCTCTGGATTGCTTTACCTTTCTCTGGCTTGCTCCACCTTTCTCTGGCTTGCTCCACATTTATCTGGCTTGCTCCACCGTTCATGGCTTGCTCCACCTTTCTCTGGCTTGCTCAACCATTCTCTGGCTTGCTCCACCTTTCTCTGGCTTGCTCCACCGTTCTCTGGCTTGCTCCACCTTTCTCTGGCTTGCTCCACCGTTCTCTGGCTTGCTCCACCTTTCTCTGGCTTGCTCCACATTTATCTGGCTTGCTCCACCGTTCATGGCTTGCTCCACCTTTCTCTGGCTTGCTCAACCATTCTCTGGCTTGCTCCACCTTTCTCAGGCTTGCTCCACTGTTCCCTAGATTGATCTACATTTCTTTAGCTTGCTCCACCTTTCTCTGGCTCGCTACATCTTCATCTAGCTTGCTCCGCCTCTCCCCGGATTGCTTCAACTTTATCTGGCTTTCTCCAGCTTTCCCTGGCTTGCTCCACCTTTCTCTGGCTCGCTACATCTTCATCTAGCTTGCTCCGCCTCTCCCCGGATTGCTTCAACTTTATCTGGCTTTCTCCAGCTTTCCCTGGCTTGCTCTACCATTATCAGGCTTGCTCTAACTTTGTTTGGCTTGCTCCACCATTCGCTGACTTGCTCCTCCTTTCTTTTGCTTGCTCCACATTTCCCTGGCTCGCTCCAACTTTCTCTGGCTTCCTCCACCTTTCTCTGGCTGCTCCACCTTTCTCTAGCTTGATCCACCTTTCTTTGGCTTGCTCCATCATTCTCTATCTTGCTCCACCGTTCTTTGACTTGCTCCACCTTTCTCTGGCTTGCTCCACCTTTCTCTAGCTTGATCCACCTTTCTTTGGCTTGCTCCATCATTCTCTATCTTGCTCCACCGTTCTTTGACTTGCTCCACCTTTCTCTGGCTTGCTCCACCTTTCTCTGGATAGCTCCGCCATTCTCTCGCTTGTTCCACTGTTCTCTGGCTTGCTCTATTGTTCTTTTGCTTGTTCCACCGATCTCTGGCTTGCTTCACCGTTCTCTGGCTTGCTCCACTGTCATCTGGCTTGCTGCACTGTTCTCTGGCTTGCTCTATTGTTCTTTTGCTTGTTCCACCGATCTCTGGCTTGCTTCACCGTTCTCTGGCTTGCTCCACTGTCATCTGGCTTGCTGCAATGTTCTCTGGCTTGCTCCACCATTATCCGGCCTTCTCCACAATTCCCTGGCTTGCTCCACCGATCTCTGGCTTGCTGCACCGTTCTGTGGCTTGCTCTACCATTCTCTGGCTTGGTCAACAGTTCTCTGGCTTGCTGTACTGTTCTCTGGCTTGCTCCACCGATCTCTGGCTTGCTGCACCGTTCTGTGGCTTGCTCTACCATTCTCTGGCTTGGTCAACAGTTCTCTGGCTTGCTGTACTGTTCTCTGGCTTGCTCCACCTTTCTCTGGCTTGCTCCAACTTTCCGTGGCTTGCTCCACCTTTCTCTAGCTTGCTTCACCATTCTCTGGCTTGTTCCACCATTCTCTAGCTTGCTCCACAATTCTCTGGCTTGCTCCACCTTTCTCTTCTTTGCTTCACTGTTCTCTGGCTTGCTCCACCTTTCTCTAGCTTGCTTCACCATTCTCTGGCTTGTTCCACCATTCTCTAGCTTGCTCCACAATTCTCTGGCTTGCTCCACCTTTCTCTTCTTTGCTTCACTGTTCTCTAGCTTGCTCCATCGTTCTCTGGCCTGATCCAGTGTTCTCTGGCTTCCTCCACTGTGCTCTAGCTTGCTCCACCCTTTTGGGGCTTGCTCCACCAGTCCCTGGTTTGCTCCACTGTTCTCTAGCTTGCTCCATCGTTCTCTGGCCTGATCCAGTGTTCTCTGGCTTCCTCCACTGTGCTCTAGCTTGCTCCACCCTTTTGGGGCTTGCTCCACCAGTCCCTGGTTTGCTCCACTGTTCTCTCGCTTTCTCCACCGATCTATGGCTTGCTCCATTGTTCTCTGGCTTGCTCCACCTTTCTTTGGATTCCTCTACCTTTGTCTGGCTTTCTGCACCTTTCTCTGGCTTGCTCCACCTTTCTCTGGCTTGCTCCACCTTTCTCTGGCTTGCTCCATTGTTCTCTGGCTTGGTTCACATTTTTTTTGCTTGCTCCACCTCTCTCTGGCTTGCTCCACCTTTCTCTGGCTTGCTCCACCTTTCTCTGGCTTGCTCCACCTTTCTCTGGCTTGCTCCATTGTTCTCTGGCTTGGTTCACATTTTTTTTGCTTGCTCCACCTCTCTCTGGCTTGCTCCACCTTTCTCTAGATTGCTCCATCTTTGTCTGGCTTGCTCCACCGTTCTTTGGCTTGCTTCACTTTTCTCTGGCTTGCTCCACCTTTCTTTGGCTTGCTCCACCGTTCTCTGGCTTGCTCTACCCGTCTCTGGCTTGCTCCACCATTCTCTCGCTTCCTCCAATGTTCTTTTGATTGCTCCACTGTTCTCTGGCGTGCCCCACCGTTCTCTGGCTTGCTTCACCATTCTCTTGCTTGCTGCACCGTTCTCTGGCTTGCTCAACCGTTTTCTGACTTGCTCCACCTTTCTCTGGCTTGCTCCACCTTTCTCTGGCCTACTCCACCTTGCAATGGCCCGCTCCACCTTTCTCTGACCTGCTTCACCATTGTCTCGTTTGCTCCACCTTTCTCTGGCTTGCTCCACCTTTCTCTGGCCTACTCCACCTTGCAATGGCCCGCTCCACCTTTCTCTGACCTGCTTCACCATTGTCTCGTTTGCTCCACCTTTCTCTTGCCTGCTCTACCTTTCTCTGGCTTGCTCAACCTTTATTTGGCTTGATGCACCTTCCTCTGCTTTGCTCCACCTTTCTCTGGCTTGCTCCACTGTTCTCTGGCTTGCTCCACCGTTCTTTGGCTTGCTCCACCGTTATCTGGCTTGCTCCACTGTTCTCTAGCTTGCTCCACCGTTCTCTAGCTTTCTCCATTGTTCTCTGGCTTGCTCCACCTTTTTCGGGCTTGCTCCACCTTTCTATATCCTGCTCCACCTTTCTCTAGCTTGATCCACCATTCTCTGGCTTGCTCCGCCGTTCTCTGGCTTGCTCCACCTTTTTCGGGCTTGCTCCACCTTTCTATATCCTGCTCCACCTTTCTCTAGCTTGATCCACCATTCTCTGGCTTGCTCCGCCGTTCTCTAGATTGCTCCACCGTGTCTTGCTGCACGGTGCTCTGGCTTGCTCCACCCTTCTCTGGCTTGATCTACTGTTCTCTGCCTTGCTCCACCGTTCTCTGGCTTGCTCCACCATTCTCTGGCTTGCTCCTCCGTTCTCTGGCTTGCTCACCCGTTCCCTGGCTTGCTCCACCGTTCTCTGGCTTACTTCACCGTTCTCTGGCTTGCTCCATCTTTTCTTGGCTTGCTCAACCTTTCTCTGGCCTGCTCCACCTTTCTCTGGATTGTCCCACCTTTCTTTGGCTTACGCCAACTTTCTCTGGCTTGCTCCACCGTTATCTGGCTTGCTCTATCTTTGTCTGCCTTGCTCCATCGTTTTCTGGCTTGCTCCATATGTTCCTGGCTTACTCCACCTTTTTCTGGCTTGCCCAACCGTTCTCTGGCTTGCTCCACCTTTCTCTAGCTTGCTCCACCGTTCTCATGCTTGCTTCACCTTTCTCTGGCTTGCTCCATCTTTCCCTGGCTTGCTCCACCTTTCCCTGGCTTGCTCGATCGTTCACGGGCGAGCTCCATGGTTCTTTGTCTTGCTCCATCTTTCTTTGGCTTGCTCCATCTTCTCTGGCTTGCTCCACCTTTCCCTGGCTTGCTCGATCGTTCACGGGCGAGCTCCATGGTTCTTTGTCTTGCTCCATCTTTCTTTGGCTTGCTCCATCTTCTCTGGCTTGCTCCACCTTTCTCTGGCTTGTTCTACCTTTCTCATACTTGCTCCAACTTTCTAAGGTTTGTCCACCTTTTACTGGCTTTATCCACCAACCTCTGGCTTGCTCTACCTTTGTCTTGCTTGCTCCATCCTTCTGTGGCTTGCTTTACCTTTCTCTGGCCTGCTCCATCTTTCTCTGGCCTGCTACACCATTATCTGGCTTGCTCCACCGTGCTCTGGCTTGATCCACCCTTCTTGGGCTTTCTCCACTGTTCCCTGGCTTGCTACACCATTCTCTCGCCTGCTTCACTGTTCTATGGCTTGCTCCATTGTTCTCTGGCTTTCTCCATCTTTCTCTGGCTTGCTCCACCTTTCTCTCTCTTTGTACACATTTGTCTGGCTTGCTCCTCCTTTCTCTGGCTTGCTCCACCGTTCTCTGGCTTGGTTCACTTTTCTCTGGCTTGCTCCACCTTTCTCTAGCTTGCTCCAAAGTTCTCTGGCTTGCTCCACAGTTCCCTGGCTTGCTCTACCCGTCTCTGGCTTGCTCCACTGTTCTTTGACTTGCTCCACCTTTCTATTGCTTGCTCCTCCTTTCTCTGGCTTGCTCCACTGTTCTCTGGCCTTTCCATTGTTCTCTGACTTGCTCCAATGTTCTCTGGATTTCTCCACCATTCTCTGGCTTGCTCCACCATTCTCTGGCTTGCTCCACTGTTCTCTGGCCTTTCCATTGTTCTCTGACTTGCTCCAATGTTCTCTGGATTTCTCCACCATTCTCTGGCTTGCTCCACCATTCTCTGGCTTGCTCCACTGTTCTCTAGATTGCTCCAGTGTTCTCTGGCTTGCTCCACCATTCTCTGGCTTGCTCCAGTGTTCTCTTGCTTGCTGCACCGTTCATTGGCTTGCTCGACCCTTCTCTGACTTTCTCCACCTTTCTCTTGCTTGCTCCACCTTTCTCTGACCTGCTCCACCTTGCTTTGGCCCGCTCCACCTTTCTCTTGCCTGCTTCACCTTTGTCTAGCCTGCTCCACCTTTCTCTGGCCTGCTCCACATTTCTCTGGCTTGCTAAACCTTTCTCTGGCTTGCCCTCCTTTCTCTGCTTTGCTCCAACTTTCTCTCGCTCGCTCCACTGTTCTCTTGATTGCTCCACCGTTCTCTGGCCTGCTCCAATTCTCTCTTGCTTGCTCCATCGTTCTCTGGCTTGCTCCACCGCTCTCTAGCTTGCCGCACTGTTCTCCAGTTCTCTCCAGTGTTCTCTGGCTTGCTCCTCCATTATCTGACTTGCTCCACTGTTCTCTGGCTTGCTCATTGTTCTCTGGCTTGCTCCACCGCTCTCTAGCTTGCCGCACTGTTCTCCAGTTCTCTCCAGTGTTCTCTGGCTTGCTCCTCCATTATCTGACTTGCTCCACTGTTCTCTGGCTTGCTCATTGTTCTCTGGCTTGCTCTACTGTTCTCTGCCTTGCTCCACTGTTCTCTGGCTTGCTCCATCGTTCTCTGGCTTGCTCTACTGTTTTGTAGCTTGCTCCACTGTTTCCTGGCTTGCTTCACTGTTCCCTGGCTTGCTTCACTGTTCCCTGGCTTGCTCCACCGTTCTCTGGCTTGCTTCACCTTTCCCTGGCTTGCTCCACTGTGTTCTGGCTTGCTCCACCATTCTCTTGCTTGCTCCACTGTTCTCTGGCTTGCTCCACCTTTCTTTGGCGTCTCAACCTTTCTCTGTCTTGCTCGAGCTTCCTCTGGCTTGTCCCAACTTTCGCTGGCTTGCGCCACCATTCTCTGTTTTGCTTCACCGTTATCTGGCTCGCTCCATCTTTCTCTGGCTTGCTCCACTCTCTCTGGCTTGCTCCATGTTATCTTGGCTTACTCTACCTTTCTCTGGCTTGCCCAACCGTTCTCTGGCTTGCTCCACCTTTCTCTGGCTTGCTCCACTCTCTCTGGCTTGCTCCATGTTATCTTGGCTTACTCTACCTTTCTCTGGCTTGCCCAACCGTTCTCTGGCTTGCTCCACCTTTCTCTAGCTTGCTCCACCGTTCTTGTTCTTGCTTCACCTTTCTCTGGCTTGCTCCACCTTTCTTTGGCTTGCTCGATCGTTCTCGGGCTAGCTCCATCGTTCTCTGGCTTGCTCCACCTTTCCGTGGCTTGCTCTTTCTTCTCTGGCTTGCTCCACCTTTCTTTGGCTTGCTCGATCGTTCTCGGGCTAGCTCCATCGTTCTCTGGCTTGCTCCACCTTTCCGTGGCTTGCTCTTTCTTCTCTGGCTTGCTCCACCTTTCCATGGAGTGCTTTACCTTCCTCTGACTTGCTCCACCTTTCTCTGGCTTGGTCCACCTTTCTTTGACTTGCTCCACCGATCTTTGGCTTGCTCTACCTTTCTCTTGGTTGCTCGACCTTTGTCTTGCTTGCTCCACCTTTCTGTGTCTTGCTCCACCCTTCTCTGGCCTGTTCCATCTTTGTATGGCCTGCTACACTATTCTCTGGCTTGCTCCACTGTTCTCTGGTTCACTCCACCTTTCTTCGGCTTGCTCCACCTTTCTGTGGCTTGCTCCACCTTTCTCCGGCTTGCGTCACCTTTCTCTGGCCAGCTCCACTGTTCTCTGGTTTGCTCCACCGTTATCTGGCTTGCTCCACCTTCCCCTGCTGGCTCCACCTTTCTATGGCTTGCTCCACCTTTCCATGGCTTGCTCCACCTTTCTCTGGCTTGGTCCAACTTTCTCTGGCTTGCTCCACCGTTATCTCGCTTGCTCCACCTTTCTCTGGCTTGCTCCACATTTCCCTGAATTGCTCCACCTTCCTCTGGCTTGCTCCACATTTCTCTGGTTTGCCCCACCTTTCTCTCGCTTGCTCCACCTTTCTCTGGCTTGCTCCACCTTTACATAGCTTGCTTCACCTTTGTCTGGCATTCTCCACCGTTCCCTGGCTTGCTCCGCCTTTCCGTGGCTTGCTCCACCTTTCTCTGGCTTACTCCACAGTTCTCTGGCTTGCTCCACCGTACTCTAGCTTGCTCCACCTTTCTCTGGCTTGCTCCACCTTTCTATGGCTTGCTCCACCTTTCTCTGGCTTGCTCCACCGTTCTCTGGCTTGCTCCATTTTCTCTGGCTTGCTCCATATTTCTCTGGCTTCCTCCACCTTTCTCTGGCTTGCTCCTCCTTTCTTTGGCTAGCCCCAACCGATCCCTGACTTCCTCCACCTTTCTCTTGCTTGCTCCACCTTCCTCTAGCTTCCTCTATCTCTCCCTGTCCTGCTCCACCTTCATCTGGTTTGCTACACCGTTCTCTGGCTTGCTCCACCGTTCTCCAGCTTGCTCCACCTTTCCCTGGATTTCTCCAACTTTCTGTGGCTTGATCCACCTTGCCCTGGCTTGCTCCACCTTTCTCTGGCTTGCTCCAAATTTCTGTGGCTTGCTCCACCATTCTCTGGTTTGCTGTACCGTACTCTGGCTTGCTCCACCTTTCCCTGGCATGCTTCACCTTTCTCTGGCTTGCACCACCTTCCCTTGTTGGCTCCACCATTCTATGGCTTGCTCCACATTTACCTTGCTTGTTCCACCTTTCTCTGGATTACTCCACCTTTCTCTGGCTTTCTGAACCATTCTCTTGCTTGCTCCACCTTTCTCTGGCTTGCTCCACCTTTCCCTGAATTGCTCCACCTTTCTCTGCCTTGCTCCACTTTCCTCAGGCTTGCTCCACCGCTCTCTGACTTGCTCCACCTTTCTCTGGCTTGCTCAGGTTGAAATCAGGATCAGCCTCAGAGGTCAGCATGAACCAATATGCACTTGACACCGCTGGAAGTTAACTCCATTAACTCCATCAACCAGCCTCCATTACTTCCATTAACTCTGGATACATAGCATTTGAAATACGGCCGGTACACTTGGCCAGATACTACACACAATGTCAGTTCAAGGGCCTTAGCCAAGGCCTTTTGCAGATTGTGCATCTCTTGCACTTGCCAACAGTATGCTGCATGCCTGTTTTGCTGTACTACATACCAAGCTGGCTACAAATGAACTTACTACCTACTTATACTGGTCTAAGCGGCAGGGGATACAGAACAGCAGGATGCTCATAAAGCCTCCGACCGTCCCGCACTCTAACATCTGAACTTTGGCAGGCACAGCCGTATCGGACGGCGGCAATCAAGCGTACAAAGGTTGGCGGATACGCTCTGGCTTGATCCACTGTTATTTGGCTTGATCCTTTGTTCTTTGGCTTGCTCAACCGTTCCCTGGCTTGCTCTGTTTTTCTCTGGTGTGCTCTACCTTCCTCTGGCTTGCTTCACCTTTCTCTGACTTGCACCACCTTTCTATGGCTTCCTCCACCTTTCCCTCGCTTGCTCCACCTTTCTTTGGCCTGCTCCACCTTTCTCTGGCTTGCTCCACCTTTCTCTAGCTTGCTCCACCTTTCTCTGGCTTGCTCCACCATTCTCTGGCTTGCTCCACCTTTCTTTGGCCTGCTCCACCTTTCTCTGGCTTGCTCCACCTTTCTCTAGCTTGCTCCACCTTTCTCTGGCTTGCTCCACCATTCTCTGGCTTGCTCCACAGTTCTCTGACTTGCTCCACCTTTCTCTGGCCTGCAACACCTTTCTCTGGCTTGCTCCACCTTTCTATGGCCTGCTTCACCTTTCTCTGGCCTGCTCCACATTTCTCTGGCCTGCTCCACCTTTCTCTGGCTTGCTCCACCTTTCTCTGGCCTGCAACACCTTTCTCTGGCTTGCTCCACCTTTCTATGGCCTGCTTCACCTTTCTCTGGCCTGCTCCACATTTCTCTGGCCTGCTCCACCTTCCTCTGGTTTGCTCCACCATTCCTGGCTTGCTCTACCTTTCTCTGCTTTGCTCCACCTTTCTCTGGCTTGCTCCACCATTCTCTGGCTTGCTCCGCCGTTCTCTGGCTTTCTCCAAGGTTCTCTGGCTTGCTCCACCGTTCTCTGGCTTACTCTACCGTTCTCTGGATTGCTCTGCCATTATCTGGCTTGCTCCGCTGTTTTGTGTCTTGCTCCACCATTCTCTGGCTTGCTCCACTGTTATTTGGCTTGCTCCACCTTTCTCTGGCTTGCTCCACCTTTCACTGGCCTGCTCCACCTTTCTGTGGCTTGCTCCATTGTTCTCTACCTTGCTCCATCGTTCTCTGGTTTACTCCAGTGTTCTCTGGCTTGCTCCACTGTTCTCTGGCTTGCGCCACCGTTCTCTGGCTTGCTCCACGGTTCTCTTGCTTGCTCCACTCTTTCATGGCTTGCTCCACCGTTCCCTGACTTGCTCCACCATTCTTAAACTTGCTCCACCATTCTCTGGCTTGCTCCACTCTTCTGTGGCTTAATCTACCGTTCTCTAGCTTGCTGCACTGTTCTCTCGATTGCTCCACTGTTCTCTGGCTTGCTTTACGGTTTTTTGGCCTGCTCCACCGTTCTCTGGCTTGCTCCACCGTTCTCTAGCTTGCTCCACTAGTCTTTGGCTTGCTGCACCTTTCTCTGGCTTGCTTTACGGTTTTTTGGCCTGCTCCACCGTTCTCTGGCTTGCTCCACCGTTCTCTAGCTTGCTCCACTAGTCTTTGGCTTGCTGCACCTTTCTCTGGCTTGCTCCACCTTTCTCTAGCTTCCTCCACCTTTCTCGGGCATGCTTCAGCGTCCTCTGCCTTGCTGCATCGTCTTCTGACATGCTCCACCGTTCTCTTACTTAATCCACCTTTCTCTGGCTTGCTCCACCTTTCTTTGGCTTGCTCCACATTTCTCTGGCTTGCACTACGGTTCTCTGGCTTGCTCCACTGTTCTGGTTTATTCCACTGTTATCTTGCTTGCTCCACCGTTCTCTGGCTTGCTCCATTGTTCTCTGGCTTCCTTTACTGTTCTTTGGCTTGCTCCACCTTTCTCTGGCTTGTCCCACCTTTCTCTCGCTTTCTCCACCATTTTCTTGCTTGCTCCACCGTTCTCTGCCTTGCTCTTCCGTTCTCTGGCTTGTTCCACCTTTCTCTGGCTTACTGCAACTTTCTCTGGCTTGCTCCACCTTTCTCTGCCTTGCTCTTCTATTCTCTGGCCTGCTCCATTTTTCTCTGTCTTGCTCCACCATTCGGTGGATTCCTTCACTGTTCCCTGGCTTGCTCCACCTTTTTCGGGCTTGCTCAATCTTGCTTTGGCTTGCTTCACCTTTCTCTGGCTTGCTCCACTGTTCTCTGGCTTGCTCCACCATCATCTGGCTTGCTCCACCATCCTCTGGCTTGCTCCACCTTTCTCTGGATTGCTGCAGCTCTCTCTTGCTTGCTCCACCTTTCTCTGGCTTGCTCCACCTTCCCTGGCTTGCTCCACCGTTCTATGACTTGCTCCACCTTCCTCTTGCTTGCTCCACCTTTCCCTGGCTTGCTCCACCGGTCTCTAGCTTGAACGACCGTTCTCTGGCTTGATCCACCTTTCTCTAGCTTGCTCCACCTGTCTCTTGGTTGCTCCACCGTTCTGTAGCTTGCTCTACCATTCTCTGGCTTACTCCACCGTTCTCTGATTTTCTCCACCGTTCTGAGGCTTGCTCCACCGTTCTCTAGCCTGATCCAGTTTTCTCTGGCCTGCTCCAACTTTCTCTGGCTCGCTCCACCGTTCTCTGGTTTGCTGAACGATTCTCTGGCTTGCTCTACCTTTCTCTTGCTTGCGCCATATTTCTCTGGCTTGCTCCACCATTCTCTGGCCTGCTCCACCATTCTCTCGCTTGCTCCACCGTTCTCTGGTTTGCTGAACGATTCTCTGGCTTGCTCTACCTTTCTCTTGCTTGCGCCATATTTCTCTGGCTTGCTCCACCATTCTCTGGCCTGCTCCACCATTCTCTCGCTTGCTCCACCGTTATCTGGCTTGCTCCACTGTTCTCTAGCTTGCTTCACCGCTTTTTGGCTTGCTCTACCGTTCTCTGGCTTAATCCACCGTTCTCTTGCTTACTCCACCTTTCCCTGGCTTGCTCCACCTTTCATTGGCTTGCGCTACCTTTCTCTTGCTTGCTCCACGCTCCCTGGCTTGCTCTATCGTTCTCTGGCTTGCTCCACTGTTCTTTGGCTTGCTCCACCTTTCTCTGGCTTCCTCCACCTTTCCCTGGGTTCCTCCACCTTTTTCTCGCTTGCTCCACCGTCCTCTGTCTTCCTCTACCTTCCTCTGCCTTGCTCCACCTTTCTCTGGCTTCCTCCACCTTTCCCTGGGTTCCTCCACCTTTTTCTCGCTTGCTCCACCGTCCTCTGTCTTCCTCTACCTTCCTCTGCCTTGCTCCACCTTTCTCTGGCTTACTCCACCTTTCTCTGGCAAGCTCCATCTTTCTCTGTCTTGCTCAACCTTTCTCCGGCTTGCCCCACCTCTCTCCGGCTTGCTCCACCATTTCTGGCTTGCTCCACCATTCTCTGGCTTGCTCCACTATTCTCTGGCGTGCTTTACCTTTCTTTGGCTTGCTCCACCTTTCCCTGGCTTGATCCACCTTTCTCTAGCTTGCTCCACCTTTCTCTTGTTTGCTCAACATTTTTCTGGCGTGCTCCACCTTTCCTTGGACTACTCCACCTTTCCCTAGCTTGCTTCACCTTTCCGTGGCTTGCTCCACCGTTCTCAGGCTTGCTCCACCTTTCTCTTGTTTGCTCAACATTTTTCTGGCGTGCTCCACCTTTCCTTGGACTACTCCACCTTTCCCTAGCTTGCTTCACCTTTCCGTGGCTTGCTCCACCGTTCTCAGGCTTGCTCTACCTTTCTCTGGCTTGCTCCACCGTTCTCTGACTTGCTCCTTGTTACTGAACCTTGCTCCACCTTTCTCTAGCTCGCCCCACCGTTCTCTGGCTTGCTCCACCTTTCTCTGGCTTGGTCCACCTCTCTCTGGCTTGCTCCACCAATCTGTGGCTTGCTCCACCATTCCCTGGCTTGCTCCACCGTTCTTTGGCTTTCTCAACCATTCCCTGGCTTGCTCCACCTTTCCCTGGCTTGCTCCACTGTTCTCTGGCTTGCTCAACTGTTCTCTGGCTTGCTGCACCGTTCTTTGGCTTGCTCCAGCTTTCTTTGGCTTGCTCTACCTTTCCATGGCTTGCTCCACATTTATCTGGCTTGCTCCACCATTCTCTGGCTTGCTCCACCATCCTCTAGCTTGCTCCACAATTCTCTGGCTTGCTCCAGCTTTCTTTGGCTTGCTCTACCTTTCCATGGCTTGCTCCACATTTATCTGGCTTGCTCCACCATTCTCTGGCTTGCTCCACCATCCTCTAGCTTGCTCCACAATTCTCTGGCTTACTCCAGCTTTCTCTGGCTTGCTCCATCATTCTCTGGCCTGCTCCACCGTTCTTTAGCTTGCTCCATTGGGCTCTGGCTTTATCCACCCTTCTTGGACTTGCTCCACCATTCCCTGGCTTGCTCCACCTTTCTCTGGCTTGCTCCATCATTCTCTGGCCTGCTCCACCGTTCTTTAGCTTGCTCCATTGGGCTCTGGCTTTATCCACCCTTCTTGGACTTGCTCCACCATTCCCTGGCTTGCTCCACCATTCTCTCCCTTGCTCCACTGTTACATGGCTTGCTCCATTGTTCTCTTGCTTTCTCCACCTTTCTTTGGATTGCTCTACCTTTCTCTGGCTTTCTGTACCTTTCTCTGGCTTGCTCCACCCTTTTCTGGCTTGCTCCACCTTTCTCTGGCTTGCTCCATCGTTCTCTGGCTTGGTTCACTTTTCTCTGGCTTGCTCCACCTTTCTCTGGCTTGCTCCACCTTTGTGTGGCGTGCTCCACCTTTGTCTGGCTTGCTCCACCGTTCTATGGCTTGGTTCACTTTTCTTTGGCTTGCTCCACGTTTCTCTGGCTTGCTCCACCGTTCTCTGGCTTGCTCCACCGTTCTCTGGCTTGCTCTACCCGTCTCTGGCTTGCTCCATCTTGGAGCAAGCCAGAGAACGGTCAGAGAACGATTTCTCTGACTTGCTCCACCTTTCTATTGCTTGCTCCTGCTTTCTCTGGCTTGCTTCATCGTTCTCTGGCTTGCTCCACTGTTCTTTGACTTGCTCCAATGTTCCCTGACTTGCTCCACCTTTCTATTGCTTGCTCCTGCTTTCTCTGGCTTGCTTCATCGTTCTCTGGCTTGCTCCACTGTTCTTTGACTTGCTCCAATGTTCCCTGACTTGCTCCACCGTTCTCTGACTTGCTCCACCATTATCTATCTTGCTCCACTGTTCTCTAGATTGCTCCATTGTTCTCTGGCTTGCTCTACCATTCATTGGCTTGCTCCACCGTTCTCTTGCTTGCTGCACCGTTCTTTGTCTTTTCTGACGGTTCTCTGACTTGCTCCACCTTTCTCTGGCTTGCTCTACCATTCATTGGCTTGCTCCACCGTTCTCTTGCTTGCTGCACCGTTCTTTGTCTTTTCTGACGGTTCTCTGACTTGCTCCACCTTTCTCTGGCTTTCTCCACCTTTCTCTGGCCTGCTCCACCTTGCTTTGGCCTGCTCCACCTTTCTCTGGCTTGCTTCACCTTTGTGTGGCCTGCTCCACCTTTCTGTGGCCTGCTCCACCTTTCTCTAGCTTGCTCAACCTTTTCTCTGGCTTGCTTCACCTTTTTCTGCTTTGCTCCACCTTTCTCTGGCTTCATCCACTGTTGTCTTGCTTGCTCAACCGTTCTCTGGCTTGTTCCACCATTCCTTTTCTTGCTGCATCGTTTTTTGGCTTGCTTCACCATTCTCTAGCTTGCACCAGCGGTCTCTAGATTGCTCCATCATTCTCTGGCTTGCTCCACTATTATCTGGATTGCTCCACTGTTTTCTGGCTTGCTCCTCCGTTCTCTAGCTTACTCCACTCTTTTCTTGCTTGATCCACCGTTCTCTGAATTGCTCCACCATTCTTGGACTTGCTCGACCATTCTCTGGCTTGCTCCACTCTTCTCTGGCTTGCTCCACCGTTCTCTGGCTTGCTGCACTGTTCTCTCAATTGCTCCACTGTTCTCTGGCTTGCTCCATGGTTCTCTGGCTTGGTCCACCATTCTCTGGCTTGCTCCACCGTTCTCTGGCTTGCTCCACTGTTCTCTGGCTTGCTCCATGGTTCTCTGGCTTGGTCCACCATTCTCTGGCTTGCTCCACCGTTCTCTGGCTTGCTCCACTGTTCTCTGGCTTGCTGCACATTTCTCTGGTTTGATCCACCTTTCACTAGCTTGCTCCACCTCTCTTTGGCATGCTTCACCGTTCTCTCTCTTGCTCCACCGTCTTAAGGCTTGCTCCACCGTTCACTGGCTTGCTGCACCTTTCTCCGGCTTGCTCCACCTTTCTTTGGCTTGCTCCACCTTTCTCTGGCTTGCTCTACTGTTCTCTAGCTTTCTCCACTGTTCTCTTGATTGTTCCACCGTTCTCTGGCTTGCTCCAACGTTCTCTTGCTTGCTCCACTGTTCTTGGCTTGCTTTACCGTTCTATGGCTTCCTCCACCTTTTTCTGGCCTGTCCCACCTCCCTCTGGCTTACTCCACCGTTCTCTGGCATGCTCCACAGTTGCTGGCTTGCTCTTCCGTTCTCTTGCTTGTTCCACCTTTCTCTGGCCTGCTGCAAATTTCTCTGGCTGGCTCCACCTCTCTCTGGCTGGCTCCACTATTCTCTGGCCTAATCCATTGTTCTCTGGCTTGCTCCACCATAATGTGGCTTGCCCCACTGTTCCCTGGCTTGCTCCACCTTCTTCGGGCTTGCTAATCCTTGCTCTGGCTTGCTTCACCTTTCCCTGGCTTGCTCCACTTTCCTTTGGCTTGCTCCACGATCCTCTGGCTTGCTCCACCATCCTCTGGCTTGCTCCACCTTTCTCTGGCTTGCTGCAGCTTCCTCTTGCTTGCTCCACCATTCTCTAGCTTGCTCCACCATTCTCTGATGTGCTCCACCTTTCTCTGGCTTGCTCCACCGGTCTCTAGCTAGCTCCACCATTCTCTGGCTTGCTCCACCTTTCTCTAGCTTACTCCACCTGTCTCTTGCTTGCTCCACCTTTTTCTGGCTTGCTCTACCATTCTCTGGCTTGCACCACTGTTCTCTGGCTTGCTCAACTGTTCTCTGGCTTTCTCCACCGTTCTCTGGCCTGCTCCACTTTTCTCTGTCCTGCTCCAAGTTTCTCTGGCTTGCTCCACCGTTCTCCGGCTTGCTCCACCGTTCTCTGGCTTGCTCGACCGTTCTCTTGCTTGGTTCACTTTTCTCTGGCTTGCACCACCTTTCTCTGGCTTGCTCCATCTTTCTCTGGCTTAATCCACTGTTCTATCGCTTGCTTTACTCGTCTCTGGCTTGCTCCATCATT
Organism: Penium margaritaceum; assembly: GCA_023375785.1. Classification (NCBI taxonomy): domain Eukaryota; kingdom Viridiplantae; phylum Streptophyta; class Zygnematophyceae; order Desmidiales; family Peniaceae; genus Penium; species Penium margaritaceum. The sequence goes on from SZWC01002648.1 coordinate 206,698, forward strand.
ATCTCAATTGCTCCACCTTTCTATTGCTTGCTCCTGCATTATCTCGCTTGCTCCACCGTTCTCTGGCTTGCTCCACCTTTCTCTAGCTTACTCCACCTGTCTCTTGCTTGCTCCACCTTTTTCTGGCTTGCTCTACCATTCTCTGGCTTGCTCAACTGTTCTCTGGCTTTCTCCACCGTTCTCTGGCCTGCTCCACTTTTCTCTGTCCTGCTCCAAGTTTCTCTGGCTTGCTCCACCGTTCTCCGGCTTGCTCCACCGTTCTCTGGCTTGCTTCACCTTACTCTGGCTTGCTCCACCTTTCCCTGGCTTCCGCCTCCTTTGTCTGGCTTGCTTCAGCGTTCTCTGTCTTCCTCTACCTTTCTCTGCCTTGCTCCACCTTTTTCTGGCTTGCTCCACCTTTCTCTGGCATGCTCCACCTTTATCTGGCTTGCTTAACCTTTCTCTGGCTTGCCCCACCTTTCTCCATCTTGCCCCACCGCTCTCTGGCTTGCTCTACCTTTCTCTCGCTTGCTCCACCGTTCTCTGTCTTGCTTCACCTTTCTTTGGCTTGCTCCACATTTCCCTGGCTTACTCCACCTTTTTGTGGCTTGCTTCACCTTTGTCTGGCTTGCTCCACCTTTCTTTGGCTTGCTCCACCTTTCCCTGGAATACTCCACCTTTCTCTGGCTTGCTCAACCTTTCCCTGGCTTGCTCCTCCGTTCTAAGGCTTGCTTCACCTTTCTCTGGCTTGCTCCACTGTTCTCTGACTTGCTCCTTCTTACTCAANCTTTACTCGTCTCTGGCTTGCTCCATCATTATCTCAATTGCTCCACCTTTCTATTGCTTGCTCCTGCATTATCTCGCTTGCTCCACCGTTCTCTGGCTTGCTCCATCGTTCTCTGACTTGCTGCAATGTCCTCTGGCTTGCTCCACATTTCTCTGGCTTGCTCCACCATTCTTTGGCTTGCTCCACCATTCTTTGGATTGATTCACTGTTCTCTTGCTTGCTCCACCGTTCTCTGGCTTGCTCCATCGTTCTCTTGCTTGCCGCACTGTTCCCTGGCTTGCTCGACAGTTCTCTGCCTTGCTCCACCTTTCTCTGGCTTGCTCCACCTTTCTCTGGCCTGCTCTACCTTGCTTTGGCCCGCTCCACCTTTCTCTGGCCTGCTTCACCTTTGTCTGGCCTGCTCCACCTCTCTCTGGCCTGCTTCAACTTTCTCTGGCATGCTTCACCTTTCCCTGGCTTGCTCCACCTTTCTTTGCTTTGCGCCACCTTTCTCTGGCTTGCTCCACTGTTCTCTGACTTGCTCCACCGTTCTCTGGCTTGCTACACCATTCTCTTGCTTGCTCCATCATTCTCTGGATTGCTCCATCGTTCACTAGCTTGCTCCACTGTTCTCCTGTTTNTCTCTGGCTTGCTCTACCTTTCTCTCGCTTGCTCCACCGTTCTCTGGCTTGCTTCACCTTTCTTTGGCTTGCTCCACATTTCCCTGGCTTACTCCACCTTTTTGTGGCTTGCTTCACCTTTGTCTGGCTTGCTCCACCTTTCTTTGGCTTGCTCCACCTTTCCCTGGAATACTCCACCTTTCTCTGGCTTGCTCAACCTTTCCCTGGCTTGCTCCTCCGTTCTAAGGCTTGCTTCACCTTTCTCTGGCTTGCTCCACTGTTCTCTGACTTGCTCCACCGTTCTCTGGCTTGCTCAACCTTTCCCTGGCTTGCTCCTCCGTTCTAAGGCTTGCTTCACCTTTCTCTGGCTTGCTCCACTGTTCTCTGACTTGCTCCTTCTTACTCAAACTTTCTCCACCTTTCTCTAGCTTGCTCCACCTTTCTCCGGCTTGCTCCACCTCTCTCTGGCTTGCTCCACTGTTCTCTGACTTGCTCCACCGTTCTCTGGCTTGCTACACCATTCTCTTGCTTGCTCCATCATTCTCTGGATTGCTCCATCGTTCACTAGCTTGCTCCACTGTTCTCCTGTTTTCTCCACCGCTCTCTGGCTTGATTCACCATTATATGGCTTGCTCCACTGTTATCTGGCTTGCTCCACCGTTCTCTGGCTTGCTCCATTGTTCGATGGCTTGCTCCACTTTTCTCTTGTTTGCTCCACCTTTCTATGGCCTGCTCAACCTGTCTCTGGCTTGCTCCACCACTCTCTGGCTTGCTCCGCCGTTTTTTGGAATACACCACCGTTCTGTCTTGCTTCACCTTGTTCTGCTTGGTCCACCGTTCTCTGGCTTGCTCCACCTTTCTCCGGCTTGCTCCACCTCTCTCTGGCTTGCTCCACCGTTCTGTGGCTTCCTCCACCATTCTCTGACTTTCTCCACCGTTCTTTGGCTTGCTCAACCGTTCCCTGGCTTGCCCCACCTTTCCCTGGCTTGCTCCACCTTTCATTGGCTCACTTCACCTTTCTCTAGCTTGCTCTAATGTTTTTTGGCTTACTCTAGCGTTGTTTTGGCTTCCTCCACCTTTTTCTGGATTGCACCACCNCTCCACCGCTCTCTGGCTTGATTCACCATTATATGGCTTGCTCCACTGTTATCTGGCCTGCTCAACCTGTCTCTGGCTTGCTCCACCACTCTCTGGCTTGCTCCGCCGTTTTTTGGAATACACCACCGTTCTGTCTTGCTTCACCTTGTTCTGCTTGGTCCACCGTTCTCTGGCTTGCTCTATTGCTCTCTGCCTTGCTCCACCATTCTCTGGCTTGCTCCACCGTTCTCTGGCTTGCTCCATGGTTCTCTAGCTTGCTCCACCGTTCCCTGGCTTGCTCCACCGTTCTCTGGCTTGCTCCAACGTTCTCTGGCTTGCTCCACCTTTCCCTGGCTTGCTCAACCGTTCTCTGGCTTGCTCCACCATTCTCTTGCTTGCTCCACCATTCTCTGGCTTGGTCCACCTTTCTTTGGCTTGCTCAACCTTTCTCCGGCTTACTCCACCTTTCTCTGGTTTGTCCCATCTTTCTTTGGCTTGCTCAACCGTTCCCTGGCTTGCCCCACCTTTCCCTGGCTTGCTCCACCTTTCATTGGCTCACTTCACCTTTCTCTAGCTTGCTCTAATGTTTTTTGGCTTACTCTAGCGTTGTTTTGGCTTCCTCCACCTTTTTCTGGATTGCACCACCATTCTCTGGCTTGCTCCAGTGTTCTGTGTCTTGCTCCACCTTTCTCTGGCTTGCTCCACCTTTCTCTGGTGTTCTCCACAGTTCTATGGCTTGCTCCAATGTTCTCTGGCTTGCTGCACCATTCTCTGGCATCTCTACCGTTCCTTGGCTTGCTCCACCTTTCTCTGGCTTGCTCCACCATTCTCTTGCTTGCTCCACCATTCTCTGGCTTGGTCCACCTTTCTTTGGCTTGCTCAACCTTTCTCCGGCTTACTCCACCTTTCTCTGGTTTGTCCCATCTTTCTTTGGCTTGCACCAAGTTTCTCTAGCTTGCTCCACCGTTATCTGGCTTGCTCCATCTTTTTGTGGCTTGCTCCACCCTTCTCTGGCTTGCTCCATGTTCTCTTGGCTTACTCCACCTGTCTCTGGCTTGCCCAACCATTCTCTGGCTTGCTCAAACATTCTCTAGCTTGCTCCACCTTTCATTGGCTCACTTCACCTTTCTCTAGCTTGCTCTAATGTTTTTTGGCTTACTCTAGCGTTGTTTTGGCTTCCTCCACCTTTTTCTGGATTGCACCACCTTTCTCTGGCTAGCTCCACCATTCTCTGGCTTGCTCCAGTGTTCTGTGGCTTGCTCCACCTTTCTCTGGCGTTCTCCACAGTTCTATGGCTTGCTCCAATGTTCTCTGGCTTGCTGCACCATTCTCTGGCATCTCTACCGTTCCTTGGCTTGCTCCACCTTTCTCTGGCTTGCTGCACTGTTCTCTGGCTTGCTCCACCGTACTCTGGCTTGCTCAACCGTTCTCTGGCTTGCTCCCGCATTCTCTGGCTTGTTCCACTTTTCTGTGGCTTGCTCCATCTTTCTCTGGCTTCATCCGCAATTCTCTGGCTTGCTCCAGCATTCTCTAGCTTGCTCCACAATTCTTTGGCGTGTTCCAACTTTCTATGGCTTGCTCCATCGTTTTCTGGCCTGCTCCGCTGTTCTCTGGCTTGCTCCACCATGCTCCGGCTTGCTGGACCCTTCTTGGACTAACTCCACCGTTCTCTGGCTTGCTTCACCATTCTCTGGCTTGCTCCACTGTTTTCTTGCTTGGTCCACCGTTCTCTGGCTTGCTCCACTGTTCTCTGTCTTGATCCACCGTTCTCTGGCATGCTCTACTGTTCTCTGGTTTTGCTCCACCTTTCTCTGATTTGCTCCACCTCTAACTGGCCCGCTCCACCTTTCTCTGGCTTGCTCCATCTTTCTCTGGCTTCCTCCGCAATTCTCTGGCTTGCTCCAGCATTCTCTAGCTTGCTCCACAATTCTTTGGCGTGTTCCACCTTTCTATGGCTTGCTCCATCGTTTTCTAGCCTGCTCCGCTGTTCTCTGGCTTGCTCCACCATGCTCCGGCTTGCTGGACCCTTCTTGGACTAACTCCACCGTTCTCTGGCTTGCTTCACCATTCTCTGGCTTGCTCCACTGTTTTCTTGCTTGGTCCACCGTTCTCTGGCTTGCTCCACTGTTCTCTGTCTTGATCCACCGTTCTCTGGCATGCTCTACTGTTCTCTGGTTTTGCTCCACCTTTCTCTGATTTGCTCCACCTCTAACTGGCCCGCTCCACCTTTCTCTGGCTTGCTCCATCTTTCTCTGGCTTCCTCCGCAATTCTCTGGCTTGCTCCAGCATTCTCTAGCTTGCTCCACAATTCTTTGGCGTGTTCCACCTTTCTATGGCTTGCTCCATCGTTTTCTAGCCTGCTCCGCTGTTCTCTGGCTTGCTCCACCATGCTCCGGCTTGCTGGACCCTTCTTGGACTAACTCCACCGTTCTCTGGCTTGCTTCACCATTCTCTGGCTTGCTCCACTGTTTTCTTGCTTGGTCCACCGTTCTCTGGCTTGCTCCACTGTTCTCTGTCTTGATCCACCGTTCTCTGGCATGCTCTACTGTTCTCTGGTTTTGCTCCACCTTTCTCTGATTTGCTCCACCTCTAACTGGCCCGCTCCACCTTTCTCTGGCTTGCTCCATCTTTCTCTGGCTTCCTCCGCAATTCTCTGGCTTGCTCCAGCATTCTCTAGCTTGCTCCACAATTCTTTGGCGTGTTCCACCTTTCTATGGCTTGCTCCATCGTTTTCTAGCCTGCTCCGCTGTTCTCTGGCTTGCTCCACCATGCTCCGGCTTGCTGGACCCTTCTTGGACTAACTCCACCGTTCTCTGGCTTGCTTCACCATTCTCTGGCTTGCTCCACTGTTTTCTTGCTTGGTCCACCGTTCTCTGGCTTGCTCCACTGTTCTCTGTCTTGATCCACCGTTCTCTGGCATGCTCTACTGTTCTCTGGTTTTGCTCCACCTTTCTCTGATTTGCTCCACCTCTAACTGGCCCGCTCCACCTTTCTCTGGCTTGCTCGACCGTTCTCTTGCTTGGTTCACTTTTCTCTGGCTTGTTCCAACTTTCTCTAGCTTGCTCCACCGTTATCTGGCTTGCTCCATCTTTTTGTGGCTTGCTCCACCCTTCTCTGGCTTGCTCCATGTTCTCTTGGCTTACTCCACCTGTCTCTGGCTTGCCCAACCATTCTCTGGCTTGCTCAAACATTCTCTAGCTTGCTCCATCGTTCTCATGCTTGCTTCACCTTTCTCTGGCTTGCTCCACCTTTCTCTGGCTTGCTCGATTGTTCTCAGGCTAGCTCCATCATTCTCTGGCTTGCTACACCTTTCCCTGGCTTGCTCCATCTTCTCTGGCTTGCTCCACCTTTCTCTGGCTTGCTCTACCTTCCTCTGTCTTGCTCCACCTTTCTCAGGCTTGCTCCACCTTTCTTTGGCTTGCTCCACTGATCTCTGGCTTGCTCTACCTTTTACTTGCTTGCTCCACCTTTCCGTGGCTTGCTCCACCTTTCTCTGGCTTGCTCCATCTTTCTCTACCTTTCCATGGCTTACTCCACTGGTCTCTGGTTTACTCCAACTTTCTCCGGCTTGCTCCACCTTTCTATGGCTTGCTCCACCTTTTCCTGGCTTGCTGCACATTTCTCCGGTTTGCTCCACCTTTGTTTGGCCTGCTCCACCGTTCTCTGGTTTGCTCCATCGTTCTGTGGCTTGCTCCATCTTTNGTTCCAACTTTCTATGGCTTGCTCCATCGTTTTCTGGCCTGCTCCGCTGTTCTCTGGCTTGCTCCACCATGCTCCGGCTTGCTGGACCCTTCTTGGACTAACTCCACCGTTCTCTGGCTTGCTTCACCATTCTCTCACTTGCTCCCCGGTTACATGGCTTGCTCCATATTCTCTGGCTTGCTCCACCTTTCTCTTGCTTGCTCCACCTTTCTCTGGATTTTTGGACCTTTCTCTGGCTTGCTCCACCTTTCATCGGCTTGCTCCACCTTTCTCTTGCTTGCTCCACTGTTCTCTGGCTTGGTTCACATTTCTCAGGCTTGCTCCAGCTTTCTCTGGCTTGTTCCACCTTTCTCTGGCTTGCTCCACCTTTCTCTGGCTTGCTCGACCGTTCTCTTGCTTGGTTCACTTTTCTCTGGCTTGCACCACCTTTCTCTGGCTTGCTCCATCTTTCTCTGGCTTAATCCACTGTTCTATCGCTT